>CM069862.1:27702412-28009912 GCA_036172795.1 Pelodytes ibericus
ACAAGGTTATAGGAATTGCCCTGTGCATTGGGGTATAAAATGAGAAAACAACTGTGCACTCCACTGACCGGGTAAATGTAAAATGAGATGCTTTAATAGTGAAAAAAGTTTTCCAGAACAGACAAAAAAGGATAAATCCATGGATGATAGAGTCCACAGGAAGGCAGCCTAACGCGTTTCGAGTGAAAAACAAGCGTAATTATATGCTGAGTTGTAGCTCCGCCCCCACCCTGTGAAGCAGAGCAGAGTTTAAATTTTCGAGCATGCGGCCGCGCGCCCCCTGGGGTGTTGCACCCTGTGCGCTCGCACAGGTCGCACACCCCTAAGGCCGGCCCTGAGTACAATGGACTTAGTTACATGCCTTATTGGAAAACTGCTATGTAATTGCAATACTTTTCACAATAAAATTTGGATCCTATAAAGCTTTGAGTCCTTTCTTTTAAAACATATATTTGTATTTGCCCCAGCACTAAGATTGCACCATAGGACTTGCCCCGCAGGGACGAATCCAGAGTCTGATCTCAGGAGGGACACTGCCCATATATGTCTCTCTGTCTATTCCTCTGTCCCCATGTCTGTCTGTCTTTTCCTGGCCCTCCATGTTTGTCTGTCTGTAGTTTCCTCTCCCCCCATGTCTGTCTGTCTGTCTGTCTGTATTTTCCTCTCCCCGTGTCTGTCTGTCTTTTTTTGGGTAAGCTTAAAGCACTGGTGGAAAAGAGGTACAAAAAGTGTACTTTTTAGTCTCACTTTGACTAGACAATACAGTTAATGTCAAAATGAAATAGCAGACAATGTATATTATATAATTAATCAATAAAAGCACCTAAAATATGTAGCATATTTAAAGATATAAAATTATTTGAACATTTTTCCATTTTGGCACAGCAGGTGTAATTGTTATTTGTACTCAAGGATCTGTATCACACTCATTTCATTTTATTTATTCTTTCTTAGAGCATCACTTTTATATTTATACAACCCCCTATGTATTTGTAGAATACCTGCATATCTATTTCACCTATATCCATTGTGGGCTGTGATAGATTTTAGAAGAAAAAAAAGGCAAACATCCTCTATTTATTCATTAATGCTTATGCTTAGACAGTGAGCACACATGAACCTGGATGGCTGTATAGTTTTGCAGTAAGAGAAGCAGAGCACAGTACCTGCTTGGCATTACCTCTTTGCAGGACACACAGGACACTGGCAAGAAACCCAGGCTGATCAAAAAGTACACACAGGAAGCAGCTTGTCTCCCAGCCTTCACACGTGGCTTCCCTCTCACACGCGTAGCCTACCCCCGGAACATGATCTCCTCCAATCTGAGAGCACATCATCCTGCAGTGCACAGCAGAGCTTCCCCAGGCACAGCACACAGTGTTTAGCGCTGTGCTTCCCTCCCTTACATGACATGTGCACAGGGACGGGGCACACACACCACAGGCGGAGGTTAGTGACCATTTACACAGTCACTCCCTCTGCAAGGCACTGCCATGCTGACAAAAATAATCATTTTAAACTGGCTTTAACATTGCCGGTAATTAACTAATAACGGCACCGGCTCTAAAAGGTTGATTACCGGCTGTGCCGGTAAAATACCAGCCAGATGGCAACCCTACTCCCACCACAGCAAGGGATTCTGGGTAGGCAAAAATGTTTTTTTTTCTGTATTTCCACTTTATACACGGACCCCCTGGAGCATATGCACATTGTACAAGACAGCTTTTATACATGGCTCACCTTTACCCCTACATAACTTATGTTGTAGTAGTGTCTAGAAGGTCAGTCACTTAGCATTAGGATTAATCAGTCAGTTTGAATAAACCTTTTTTTTTCAAGTTAGTCAAATTCCTTCACCTCCTGAAATGGCCATGAAAAGAGACTGACCCTCTTCTGATTTGTAGATTAGATAATGTAAGAGTGTATTTATCACTCTGTCACTGGAAGGTAATTGTGAAATAGGGGGATACCTTCATAGGAAATGAAAATTACCCAGGGGTATAAAATGTTAATAAAATAATCCTATTTAGCATGCATGGTGAAACTGATTTTAATGAATGTACCTTCACTTTCTAGTGTGACTGAATCACTTTCCATTGTTTGCAATGGATAGAAAGGTTGTTGACAGAAGACCTAACAATAGACATCTTTGGCTGTACCAACAGGAAATTGTGAGGCACATTCAGAATATTCTCTGAGAATTGTAATATTATCCAATTATCCGCAATATGTAAAATCACAAGGACTGATTCCTTGAATGCATTTACATACCCACATTTATGTCCTATACGCAGCATCCTCCTTCAATATTTGTATAGACATAGAATCCAAGAACAAGAATAGTAACTATTGGTACTACAGAGCTTGTCAAGTGGGAAGAGGGGCAATTCCCCGTTTGGACTGCCCTCTAACTTGGTAAATGGGCTGGGGCTGCACCAATTTCCTTTCTAAATGCCCTGGAGCATAGCAATTTTTACCTTTCCATACATTTTTCTTGCCTCTCTGTCAATCCTTACACCTTATCTGTCTGTATGTTTCTGATGATAATGGGTAGGCTGATGACATTGCACCATGGCCCACTACATTGGTTTTGCCCAAGGCCAAAGATGCCATCCCTCCCATGGCTCATATATTCTACTTTCCTATGATATATAACTAGTCAAATGTAGTCATTACTAGTTCCAGAGTGAGTTATTTTGTCCATTTCACAGCATGTCTTTTGGTGTGAGGATCAGGCCAATAATGTACTGCTGGAGCACTTAGATTGTATTTAGACAGTTTAGGGCTGTATGAATTATAGCTAGTTCATTATATGTCAGCCAGTTAATTTAGAAAGTGATTTCTGGCAGGCTAACTTAGTAGAATCTGTGTTCCTGTGCAGCTACAGAAATGTAGGACCTAGAGTACAATTGTGTAATCTCTCTGTCCGTGGAAGCTGCAGACTCTCCACACTTGCCCGTTTGGGTGCCCCTCACTCACCTGAAGCTCCGGTCATCCAAATTGATAGAATGTTCATAGAGCGCCTACAGGATAGAACCTTGGAACATGTTTTTTTTTTTAAATTTCTTTTATTTGAAAACCATAATTGGTACATAACGTGATGTATGAACTTTCCAACCAGTTTGTTTAATTGTTATAACTTGTTTCCTATAAATAAGGTTCAGCTCAAGACTTGGTTTAGTCCAAAAGTTCAGTCCGAAACCTGTTGGGGAAAAATAATAAAACGAAAGCAGAATTGGTAACAATCAAGTGGACAGCAGCTTTTGTAATAGTCCTTTTCTTGTTGATAACTAGATCATCAACATAACAATATTTAACTTTATCAACAACCTATTTGTCAGTTTTCATTGTTTAACAGTATGTACAATCGAAGGAATTTGTCCCTAAATGTCGTAACTCTGAGTTTTATTGATGTAATTGTGTTATTCAGTGGTAGGTTGTGTTTCTCTGTTCCAGGGTATTGTGGATGTGTTTATATGTCTGTTATTCGGTCTTGTTGTCCAAGAAGCTGTGACATGTACCAAGAGGTAACCTGAAAACATTTCAGGAAGAGTTTATGTAGTCCTGCCAGTGTGTAATGAAATTAGCTTCTTGTGTTTCTTTGGTTCTTTGAGCTGTCAACTAAGACATTTCTGAAAAGGTAGCATAATTTTCAAATTATTAAAATTTGCCAGTGAAGGTGAGACGGCTTCAATCTAGCACTATAGCGATTAATATTCATTAAATAACCCTACTAATATCAGCGATACATAGTTGAGGTAGATGCCTCTGACACAGCAACTGGAGCCATCCTCTCCCAAAGAAGAGGAATGAAAGACACAACTCCAACCTGGGGCCTACCATTCAAAAATGCGTATACTGTCAAGAAAGAACCACAGTGTTAGTGAAAAAAAGTTAGACTGGAGACATCTTTTAGAGGGAGCCAAATATGCCCTATTCATCAATACTGACCATCGAAACCTAGAATACCTCCAGTCTGCAAAACGTGTTTGTTCTCGCCTAGTCAGGTGGTCCCTTTTCTTTTGCAATTTCAATATGCAGTTCACTTACCTCTTCTCTCAAGGGTCTATGAAGACTCCATTCCCTGTTTTTTTTTTCCTGTTTGCTTCTGTTCTGAATAACCTGTGTTTTGACTCTAGCCCGTCTCCTCGATCAAGTTTCCTAGCTGCCAGCCCTGACCTTGCTTACCATTTGACTACGTAGCTTCTGCCTCTCATTTTGAACTCCGGTCATTTTCCTCCTCTTTTTCAGCAAAAGCGCCAAGGGTCAATTTATCAGTGATCCAGGCCACTGTTTGGAATCAAAATGAAGTCAATAGGGTCAATGGTCCTGTTTGAACTTTAATTGTTACCAAGTTCAGCTAAGAGCTGCAACTGCACAGAGTCTTTGAGGAACAGGACATAGAATGATACAGAATTTTGCCAAATGTCTGTTTCACTTCTGGTTCTATTGAAGTTTTGTGAATTAAGATATCACAAATCCTCATTAGGGATTAAAAGATAACCATGTGCACCGAAAGTGAAGCCTAAGCCACCCCTTCAAAAATGAATCTATTACTGACCTATGACCTTTCGATTTGAACAAACATATTGAAGAAAAGGAAACCTGATCCCTAGAACCGATATCTTAGAAATCTCTAAGCCTGACAAGAGATAATTGATACTGCTTAACCCTAATGAATGTACTTAAGGTCCCGCGTGACTTGCAAATTGAGCTTTTAAATACAATATTATTTAGAAAACAACAGATGCTCTGTGGCATGCACTGGACGTTACCATTCTTAAAGTGGTAGTATTGTTTGACGTTGCTACTATCCTATTCACTCTCAGATAGGGCTGGAAACAAGCGGGCATTGTTAAAGAGAGCAAATGGGATTTTGGTGAGCTATTGCAATTGCCCTCAACTTCATAAAGCCCCCAGGCCCACTTATTTCCTTTTAAGTTTCAAGACTCAAAGAGGATCCATTTCTGTGATGAATCAGACAGGTCAATCTGTTGGGTTGTAGAGGGGAAGGTTTACACGTTTGGTGCTTTGTGGATATATAGGCCATTTCATATTTTTAGATGACATTTAAACTGGCCTGCTACAATAAGAAAGTAACATGACTCCCCCACCGTCTTTTTACTTAGTGATCTCTTTCTCAACACTATGTTCACTTTACTCTGACAGATTAAATTGTAGCAATATCCCCACAGCTCAGTAATTGCCTAACGAGCATTGTTCCAGTTGTGCTAAAACTGTGAATTCCTTCTAATATGAGATGATAGTTGGATGAAAATCCCCAAGACAAGTCTGTGAGAAGGACCCTAGTGACCTCTGGACTAGGTGTTTCATTGATGTCCTGTTGTAGCCCAAGAATTCCAAGCTAGGGACATTCTATGGGATGAGTTGCTGTTCAGCAAGCATTGAACTAGCTGGGGGGGGGGGGGGGGGCTCCTGATGGTGTGGAGGTAATGAGAAGAGTTGACTCTTCGAGATTTACCAGGGTGACCCTGAAACGGGTTTATAAAAAGGTCTAAGATACAGTTCAAGCACTGTTTAGATTTGCATTTTCTATTTACACCCTGTTCCAAATTATTATGCAAATTCTATTTAAGTGTCACAAAGATTAAATATTTCGTTTTTTAGTTTTACTCAGGGATGACATTGTGTCTCAGGGCTCTTTTGATCACTGAAAACAATCTCGGACACCTGTGATAATTAGATTGCCAGGTGAGCCAATTTAAGGAAAAATTACTAAAGGAGGGTGTTCCACATTATTAGGCAGAGCACCATTTTCATGCAATATGGGGAAGAAAAAGGATCTCTCTGCTGCCGAAAAGAGTGAAATAGTTCAATGCCTTGGACGAGGTATGAAAACATTAGATATTTCACGAAAACTTAAGCGTGATCATAGCCCTATTAAGAGATTTGTGGCTGATTCAGAGCACAGACGGGTTCGTGCAGATAAAGGCACATTGAGGAAGATTTCTGCCAGATCCATGCATTGGATCAAGAGAGCAGCTGCTAAAATACCATTACATAGCAGCAAACAGATATTTGAAGCTGCTGGTGCCTCTGGAGTCCCACGGACATCAAGGTGTAGAGTCCTCCAGAGTCTTGCAACTGTGCATAAATTTTCTATTCGGCCACCACTAACCAATGCTCACAAGCAGAAACAGCTGAATTGGGCAGAAAAATACATGAAGACTAATTTTCAAACAGTCCTGTTCACTGATGAGTGCCGTGCAACCCTGGATGGTCCAGATGAATGGAGTAGTGGATGGTTGGTGGACGACCACCCTGTTCCAACAAGGCAGCAACATCAGCAAGGCGGTGGTGGAGTCATGTTTTGGGCCAGAATCATGGGAAGAGAGCTGGTCGGCCCCTTTAGGGTCCCCGAAGGTGTAAAGATGACCTCTGCAAAGTATGTGGAGTTTCTGACTGACCACTTTCTTCCCTGGTACAGAAGGAAGAACTATGCTTTCCGTAATAAAATCATCTTCATGCATGACAATGCACCATCTCATGCTGCAAAGAACACCTCTGCTTCAATGGCTGCTATGGGGATAAAAGGAGAGAAAGTCATGGTGTGGCCTCCATCCTCCCCTGACCTCAATCCTATTGAGAACCTTTGGAGCATAATCAAGAAAAAGATCTATGAGGGTGGGAGGCAGTTTACATCCAAACAGCAGCTTTGGGAGGCTATTCTGACATCTTGCAAACAAATTCATGCAGAAACTGTCCAAAAACTCACAAGTTCAATGGATGCAAGACTTGTGAAGCTGCTATCAAATAAGGGGTCCTATGTTAAAATGTAACGTGGCCTGTTAAAATGTTTGAAAAGTTAAAATGTTGTTATAAGTTTGATTGAAATAGCTTTTGATTTCAGTAAATATGCTGCAAACACAACAAATGACAATTTTCAGTTCTTTACAACCTATAAAGTGTTTTGAAACTTACTGTGCGTAATAATTTGGAATAGTGCATTGTAAGTATTTTATGTTATAAAAAATACTGTTATCATTAGGAGGTTTGTTCAATAAAATTTGAATTGTACTCTTAATAGTTGATAACATGAGAATTATGCTGACTGTTATTTACATCAATTATTTAGGTAAATGAGAAAAATATCATTTCTATAATAATTTGGAACAGGGTGTAGTATTGGTTTGCAGAATTAGCATGGAGATATTACATTACATTAGCATTTATTTATATAGCGCCAACAGTTTATGTAGCGCCAGGTACAGAGCATGGAAGGGAACTACATAGTAAGTTAGACAAACTAGATATGTAGATAAACCTCCTGCATTACATGAAAATGGCAAATAAGGCAAGAATAAAGGATTTTGTATGTATGAAGGTGAAACATGACTGCTGATTAATTATTTTTTCATGCAGAGGGGCCACATTAACCCCACAATCAACAAGTTCCCATCTATTCCTGATAATCTCTGTTGATAAATATTAATTTTGCTTTTTTACATTTACTGTTTCATCCTCTGGTTTGCCCAAGTGGACATCCAATTTATTAATAATTCAGTCCAGAAGTGGAACTCGCAACAAGAACCTTCGCCAAACATAAACTGGCAAGGGGCCATTTATCTGGGTGCAGCACACAGCGTGGGGTACCGGCAAGTTTAGACTCCAGGATGTTATTTATTTGCAGCAATGGGGAAGAATAGATTGTTAGTCATATAAAACTATCTGTTTATTCAGCAGTGGTAAAAAAAAAAAAAAAAAAAAAGCCATGCATAAATAGGCAAATTCCTCTTTCTTCAAACAAAAATAGACATTTTATTAGACTAATGAGAATATGGGTAAGTCAGCTGGGCTGCACTTTACTCTGAGATGGGCTGCATTTGGCTCACGGCCCACATATTAACCGCCCCTTGGCATATTAAATGGTCATAGCTTTGATCTTATTTATTCTTTAGATGCTACTCCGAAATGTAGGCTGATTTGTCTGCCTGGGACAGGTGACATGGCGCTATTTTTTTTCCCATATTGCACGCGTTCTTGCACACACTCAGAAATGATCCTACTTCGTGTTCCAGGTTACCATGCAATACGGAGACAATGGGGGACATGTATAAAAACCTCCCACGCTGCCAAGAGTCAGGAGTTTTATATAAAGCGCAATCACCATTATAGATATCAAACGGCGATTGCGCTTTTTTAAAAAACTCCCGACACTTTGCAGTGAAGGAGAGAAGGATCGCCATCAAACTGTGTTTGGCGGAGGTTCCTAGACACAAAACAGCACATGATTTTTGAATTCAAATCTACGCCATCGCAACAAGCACAAACACAACCCAGATCTATGCATTCAGCGCAGATAACGCAGACTCCCGTGAGTCTGCTTTATACGTTGGTTCAAACGCTGATTGCACCAGTATTTGGCACAATCTGCGTGTGCGCCATGTTTCTACATGCCCCCAATGTATATGTAATTTGTGACAATCAATGTTTATACATACCCCCGTAATGAGGAGAACCTTGCACAAATAATGTTTATGGTCCAAAGACATGACATACTATAAAGTGAACTAATATAAGACACAGATTTTAAGGCCACACCCTGTTTAACATTGCATATATCTTTGAAATAGAATTTACTCTTTAAATGATCTGGTAAAAGCAGGCATTTAAACCATGTTTCCAAGTATTTTAGCTTCTGTACATGTTGCAGGCTGCCCAGTTTTCTCTATAGACATCAGAAGGGTTAAACAGTAGAAAAAGGCGACGGGAAGGCTTAAAAGTGGTAACGAAGGTTTGCAGACCACTAGCTGAAGTCCCTGTAGGAGGGTAAGAGGATTTGGGGGATTACCCATTGTGATGAAACTATTCACGTGAAGCACCTTAGGGATTTATCTTGAGAATCTGGCAAGAAAAACACAAAATAATCATGCCTTAACCTTTTTTTTGTGGAGAATGTACTGCTGTGGGATACTTTGAATGGCTTTCAGTGAGACAAATCCTACTGCAGAACATGGAGAACTATTATCAAATGTTTCTCTTTGTATTATTGCTCAAGCTCCAAAGAATGACAGAGGAAGGTGCATTTATCTTGCCAGAGCGGATCATTTTCTATGTCTACCAATCTGGAATCTCTCTCTCTCCGATTGTAAACTTGTCCACATAGTCTGGACTATAACTGGGAGTCATGTGGTTCTTCATGTGTTCTATGAGGAGTCTGACAGTTGTAATCTAATTACAGCACATGATTTGGTGGTCATCCAAGCCTTAGACTTAGCAGATAATTACCAAAGCTTACTTCCAACTTGAAGCTTAAGTATTTTCATATATAGTAAGGTCAATTTCTAGATGAATGTAGATAATACACAGCTTACTTCCTCCCTTCCTTTTTTTGTTCCTTCCATCACCTTTTTTCCTTTGGTACTTTCTTTGCTCACCTTCCTTCTGTTGTTTCTTCCTTTCTTTGATTCCATTACTTCTTTGTTTCCTCCCTTCTGTCCTTTTTTTCCTTCTTTGATCCTTTTACTTCCTACTTTATTTCCTTCTGTTCTTGCTTGTTTTCTTTGATCCTCTTGCCTTCTACTTCCCTTCCTTCTGTTCTTTATTCCCTTCTTTGGTCCTCTTAAATTCCTTCTTTCTTTGGTACCCTTTGTTCCTAATTTCCTTCCTAACTTCTATCTTCTGTCCTGCCTTTAGTGCCTTCTATTCTTCCATCCTGATTGTCTGTCTACAAACACATAGCTCCTCACCTCCCCCCTCCCCCAAAAACCCAAAACTTTCCCTCACTTGCAGGGCCTGTAAAAAAAAATCCTTTAATTTTTACATCCATATTTAAACTTAGAGCATGGTATTTTATATAATAGACCTTTCTATTAAATCATTACTGAACCTTTAGCCATAACGAAACATTATTTCATCCTTGGTGGTATATTAAAGTGTTGACTTTAAACATTACCACATCCACAAGTCAAGGAATAAATATGCAAAAAAAAATTGATGATCTTCACCTGGCTGGGTCACTATTTGTTTGCCTCCTCCACCCACCACAAAGTAAAGCACCTATAATGTTATACACATCACAGCTGTTAGTAAGAACAGCAGAGCCCTGGTCACACTTATGTATTGTATAAATATTTCTATCGGATGGAACGCTAGTCTTAAATAAATTTCATTGTATATACATACTTTTCCTGAGAACACAGAAGCTAGACTAGAACTGTTTTGATAACCAAGAAAGCACAACAAGCTCTAATGCATTTCCCCACTTGAAGACGTCTCAAAAACATTCCATTAGAACCAAGGGGAAAAAATAAGAAATGTAACTGCTGTCCGCCTCTTCAACATGTCATTGCTGACTAATTTTGTCATAACAAGCTCCATCATGGCTGCCAAATGGACACACACTATTCATCTTGCCAGAGTAAACATCTCTTCTTTTGAGTCACTAAACCTCCTGCTTCTGAAGGTTAAATGTCTCCAGCGGAGAACTTTATCGGTGTACGTCTGCCTTGACTCAATGTGCCACTGTCCAAATATTTGTTCGGAATGACAAAGACTGTATGCGTCTAATCCACGCTGTTGTGTTGAGGCATACCTACAAAACTGAGGACAAAAGACGGGATCAGGCAGCGGTTTATATAACCTAGAGGGCTGGCATTGTGTTGCTCATAGAATTAAAATTAGATTTTTAATTCCAATCACACTTTTTTTCTTAATGGTAATACTTGGGAATCTATACAAAGAAGGGCATCGTTAATATTTTCACATTGTACAATGTTTACAAGTGTCATTGAACTGAAGCTACTCCTGTGGATTGAAATATATATTTGTAAAGGTTTGTTGTCTTTGTTTTGTTATGTTAGAGTGTAAGCCTTTCCGACAATGTTGTAATGAGGAACATTGTCTAGGTACCTGGACATCTCGAGAATAGTCTACTTTAGGAACACTTATATCACCTTATTGCATCATTTATATTCATAGGCAGATGGCCATGACAATACATCACCAATCTGATCACTCTCATGTCATGTTGTGCTGTATGGATGTCATTTTCCCTACACTGCTCTCAACCAAATTTGTAAAAAGCTTTGTGGTCAAACTTTCACTCAGGGCCTAAAAGTGCCGGAGCTGTCCCTATCTCTGGGATTTATTTATCCTAATGTGTTTCACTTGTGATTACTTGTTGGGGTACAGAATACTTAGTAGTGGTCCTCTAACCCAGAGGACGTCAATCTAAGGCCCACAGGTCAGGTCCAGCCCACCAGCCATTATGTTCTGGGCCTCATTCCCCAAACCAAATACCCAGCCAGCAGAGTAGATGCTGCTGTCCACCCGAAGCTATATATTTGCCCCGGTATTCGGGACATAGGATTGCTGGATTCAGCATTGCAATCCTCTGCTCAAAATCTCTGTCCATTGGAGTGACAACGGCATGACAACGGTAGTGCTGGTTTTCAACTCCTCCCCGGCATGATGCGAATGTGGACCGTCATCGCCTCACAGACTTTGCTTCTGGCCCGCTCAGGTCTGTTCCTGACTTTTATTTGTAGCCAGAAAAGGTTGCCAACCCCTGCTTTAACCTTATGGGGATCCTTACTACAAGACAAAACTGGAAGAGAATTCCTTACCAACATTTGTAACTACCTTGAGTAATCAATATAATGATGTCAAAAAACATTTGTCTGTTTTGAACTTGGATTCAGCATATCAGCATATCCTGGTGCACTACACTCAGGGGGGCGCCAGAGAAGGCACCTGTCTACTGGCGCCTCCTCTGTCCCCCATGCAATAAGTATAAAAAATAGGTTTTCTATGTGAGAAGTGCGCAGCCACTGAGGAACAGGGAGCTGTATGCTCTCTCCCTGTCCTGTGACAAGCAGCAGGTCTCTGCCTCTTCCGGCTACAATATTTTACTTATGCATATTTTGGATGTTTTGTATTTGTGTATTATAATGTATAGTATGTTTGTTTGTTACTTAATACCCTTCTTCTCTGTATTGTGTGTAAAAATATTCTGTGTGACACTGTTTTTGATGGTTTGGAGGGACACACCCATTTAAGTTAATTATGTGATTGATGGAATGGGTGTGTTCCTGTGACACTATTTAAGAGGTTTGCACATTTCCTTTTTTGAGCCTATGAGTAAGCGCTAACCTTGAGCGCGAAACGCGTAAGGCAAATTCGTTGTGCAGTGTCCTGTTCCTGGGTCATATTTATTGGTGAATAAATATCAGCTACTACTAAGCAATTATTTATGGATTGCCTTTTTATTCTCATCGTGTGAGGAGTGCCGCTGCTTTTTGTGTGTCTCACTATTTTTAGACAATCCAAATACTGGACTATCCAGTTCACATTTAGAAATTCTACCCGGGCACCATCTTTTCAAGGCTGGATATGGCCTTGCTGTCAGTTTCAGGAGGGAAACTGATAGTATAACTTATCAAAATGGAACAGGTTTTTCTTATGTATTAATTTAAATTTATCTGCCGTAAGTTCACTCTGATACGTGACTGCTACTCCTTAAAGGACAACTGTAGACAAAAATGTTTTAGAATCTTGAGTCAGATCTTTCTTCATTTTGTGTCAGATAAAGGAAGATTTGACTCAAGATTCTGAACAACATGTCCGCCACTGATAAACAAAATTACAGAAAGAATTTTGAATACAGTACTTTATATTCTTTCATTAAAGCGTTACTATTTAAAACGTCAACAGTTGATGCTATCTATCATAAACAGGAGTACATTTTTTGCCTACAGATGTTCTTTAAATGAGTTTACTCTGATTAAATCAAGGGTGATCATTTGTAGACCTCACTCTACATAAAGTGTGAGTATCATTTTGTAAGTTATCTAAACAGTTTGCCAGATCTAGGCAAACTGCGGCTCTCCAGTTGTTCCAAGACTACATCTCCCATACTCGTCCACCAGCCTCTTAGCTGAAAGAGCATTACGGGAGATGTAGTCTTGGAACAGCTGGAGAGCCGCAGTTTGCCTACCCCTGGTCTAGGGTTAAGTGAGACTTTCCCCACCAAGAATGTGTAATTATATGTCGTTCCACTACTTGCATTCCTTCTGAGTGTCTTAATAGGAATTTTTTCTAATTATTATCTATTTCACATTACCTACAGTATTCTGGAATGTGGCACTAAACTGAGAGCGAGGCCTACAAATTGTTGCTCTGCGTAACCATACTTAACAAAACACATTCACAATTATGCGTAATGATTGTATCAAGATGCACAGCAACGAGCTGCGTTTCCCTTATAACACACAGTGAATGCCAGACATGTACAACTAGCAGAAATATCTGTACAAGTACTGGAAAACTATGTGACAAAAGCACCAAGCTATATATTTGAATGAGTGATGTCAATACCTCATTAGCTCTCAATTATCAAAAGCTAGGCCCTTCCTGGTTATAGTGTGACGTGACTGACAAGCCCCATACTACCTAGTTAATAATTATTATGAAAACACTTGACTTCAAAGGAATAATAATTGATCAGTAATTTGGGGGAACAATTAGACTCAATTAAAGTTACATTTTATTCCATATGCTTCCTGGACGACTATCATAAATAATCCACGCATCATTAATAATACAATTTAGATTTGTAGGAAGAGTTCTGGTACAGAGTAGCGCATGTCAAAAGAAAATAATACTACCCATGACCACAAAATATTTTTTATGCTTTTACTATTACCCAATGTAAGGGTTATCTTACCTACCTCAAAACATCTGGCCAGTGAGCTCTCTGTAGAAAAACAGAGTCGAGAAAGGGTTGGTTCATGTCTATTGAGCAATGCTGGCAGAGAATTATGCAGATATGCCTGGCAAATCAATGTTGCATCCATGAAAAAAATGGTTTAATATGTACATGAAACACCAGTTAAATGGGGGCTAGCCTTACAGTCAAGTAGATTCTAATTGAACAAATCATGGATGCAAATATGCATTTTTCCAATTGGGAGATGCACAATCCTTTCAGATGCTGGAGAAAGCCAACGGCAAGTGAGACCAAGTAACGCACATTAAGCATCTGGAAAGGAGCGCAAGAGATCTGCTCTTTTACTGTCAGAGACCTTTGTAGCATGCAATACAGGACTTCATACAGTACAGAGCCTGAGCTTGATATTATATGAGAGCCCCACAGGGCAGGGAAGAGTAACGCTCAGGAAGTCTGTACAAGCAGAGGCATCAATCTCTAGATCATTCGTAACCCACTAGTAAATACTGTTATAACAAGAATTTGTCCTGATGTCCCATGCAGCACCATGACACACTTGGGAATGTGTCTATTCCCAGGCCAAACCTCTCCTCTCCCCCAATTTTCATTTTTTTACAAGGTATGGAAGAAGTTTATAGAGCGGTTGAGTGAGGAGTTTAAATACCATAGACATGAGTTCAGCATTTAGGGGTATACTCCGATACTAAACACAGATTATATCCATTACCAGGTTAAGATCTTCAGAGTTTATTATATTTTGGACACATTTATAGTCAGTATGTTATCCTTTTTTCTTGTATATTTGATCTCCTGTAATTTATACAAATCTAACACATACTAGAGGAACATGGCAAACAATGCCTTTGCTAACTATGGCACTATGTGATTTTAAGAACTAAACCCTAAAATGATCTTATGGCCTGTGCACCATACAAAAGTTATTCACGCCTAATCTTTAAAAATAGATGACGAAGGGACTGCCATTTGAAAAGAGAATTACTTTTCCGTGGCAGCAGACAGAATTGGTTTCCAGGACCGGCTCTCTTTGAGCTGGATGGGTGGGGCAAAAATGGTATGTTGCCCTATAGTGCCACTTTATAAGCCAACCATTTAACATCAGCGATAGTCACAAGTAGACAAGCAAGATACAATGTCTCAGGAGTCCTTGCAAATTAAATTGCCATCACTTAGCACTGCCATCACTTGGCACTGCCATCGCTTAGCACTGCCATCGCTTAGCGCTGCCATCACTTAGCACTGCCATCACTTAGCACTGGCATCGCTTAGCGCTTGTTATGGAGACTTTAGTCCCTATGTAAAGGTAATGTAACAGTTATATCTTCTACACTGGAAATAGAAGACTTTTTTTTACCTTGTTGTAGTAGATTTTAGGATGCAAGGGTTTCAGTGGCGTAGAACAAAGAATAGAAATATGTGCTGATATTTTTACAGAAATGCATCGGCTTTTCTTATCTAGCGTGGTCAAATCCATTTATATGGGCTGTTTATTTTGGACAGCAGAAAAGAAAAATCCGAGGTTCACTCAGGAGAGAATCATATTTTAAAAGTGTCTTATCTTTGGTCTCTTGGCTTCAAAATAATTTATTTGGTGTTATTGCATGGTCCGATACGATTAATTGTGTAAATATGAGCTGCATGTCAAGAGCATTAAATAAATACAGTATTCTTCCTGCTGTGCTATCTCTTCCCATTGCTGGATCAGCCAGTTCATATTTACGGTTTGAAACGCACAAGACTGATTTGCAGAAGGTTAACTCTGTAGTGTCAATTTCTAAAAATGTCTTGGAATTTCAGAATATTTTCCCTACTTTATATGTTGCTAACCATAGCTAAATATTCACTATTGCTCACTTCATAGCTTTATATTCACCATATTTGGTACCCACTGACAGACGCAAAGTAAGCACGATGATAACCTTTCCCCTGCTCCTGTCTGATGGAGTTGATACCCATCTGCAAGCAGGGCTGGTGCAAGGATTTTTGCCACCCTAGGCAAATCCTTATTTTGCCGCCCCTTGTCCGTCCCATTACCCCGCCTACTTACAACAGGTAGACAACAGTGCATAAATCACGCAAACACACATGCAGTCTAGTGCACACATTTACACACACACAGAGACAGTCACATACACACAAGCCACTATTTTTTTTCTTGTTAAAGAAAAAGTTAATTTCTTAATGTGTCCCCCGTCTGTCTCCTATCCCCCCCATGTCTGTCCTTCTCCCTTCCCATGCCTATCTTCCTCTCCTATTCCCCATTTTATGCCTCTCTCCCTTCCCATGTCTGTTGTCTCTCCTCTGTGCACTCATGTCTGTTGTCCCCCCCTCCCATGTCTGTTCCCCCCCATATCTGTTGTCTGTCCCCCCTCACTCCCATATCTGTTCTCCTCATCTCCCATGTCTATTCTCCCCCCACACATGTGTGTCCTCTCCCGAATGGCAATGTCTCCCATTGCCTCTGCTCCTCTACCCCCTCCTCCAATTCTATTTTTTGGAATAATTCAAAGCATCGGAAATACTATGCTCTGAATCATTAGTGTGCACGAGGAGTGTGGGCAGCAGTCTAAGCTCTCTGTGTTTTTAACACACAGAGCTAATACTGCCCTCTGCTCCCAGCTATGCACCAAGCCTCGCTGCTACCGGAGGTGGGGGCGGACCTTCACCTTGCACCCAGTGCGGTCCACCACCCTTCCCTTAGCATGTGGGCGCCCCTTTTAAAAAGGTGCCCTAGGCCGGTGCCTACCTCGCCTATAGGTGGCGCCGGCCCTGTCTGCAAGTTGTATGGATCATGTCCTTGTAGAGTGCCAATCCGGGGGCAAACCAAGTTAGGCAAATATTCACTATGTATATTATTTCATTTATCTGTTTGTCTACATACAAATGTTTTTATTTTAAGAGTAGGAAACTATATTGACAGCTATCGACATCTATATGGATATAGACACATAACAATATATAATATATGGACACGTAACATTTGTTAATCTCTTTGTGCAATGGCCCTATCCAATGATCAAGTGGTGTCAAAAGCAGTTTTAATCAGGCAGAAGTTGCATTGTACCTGATTAAAAATCATTATATAATTCAGTCCCTCTTTAAGAACAAACAATTGTGTCTCTATATCATGGTAATGATGTCATTCCTCAGCTCCCTTTGCAATACTGCAGGCCTTATTAATGGCTATATGTTTTGGCCAGTTAACAAAACATTACAACGCTTACATTTCATATTTTCATTGGCTCTCATTTTTTGAAACGCATTAGCACTATCCGTCATGGAGATAGGAACATGGTAACAGTACAGATACCGCAAAATGATTTTAAAATCCTCCACGACATTTAAAATACACAGAGAATAGTTTAGGATACATTAAAGCACTCATGAGCTTAATGGGGGAAAAAAAAGACATATTTCCTGACCAGACAATGGCATTGGACAGTACATCTGCTTTAATCTTTTAATTGAATGTTGGCTTGTCTTATAAACCCTTAAAATTAACAATATATCTTTAAAGACAGCGTTTCCTACTGTGGTTAAAAAAGGGTTGTGCATTAAGGATGTGCAGTATGTGCTGTTAACAGAGATAAATATTACAATGTTTATGTTTCTTGGTTTGTATTCTGATTTTATTGTGTGTCTGTGTTATTCTTTAGCAGCTTTGCAAGTATTCTTTACTATTATTCTCTTCCTTTGGAAATTTTTTAATGGGAAGTTGAAGGCGAATGCTGGATTGTCTCATAAATATTATTATTTTAAGCATATACACTATGTCCTCAGCTCATCCCTCATCTATTTCATCACACAGTGCCTTTAAGATTTCTTTGCAAAAAATATGGTTTTGTAGGTGGCATTGCTGGTCTTCCAAAGAGCTTTTATAAATGTTGGCTACAGAAGGCTGAACGGTTGAGTTTAACCGGCCCGCAATGGAAAATGATCCAAGCCTTTGGTTTCAACAAATATTACGGGTGGTGCCTAACCCAACCGATAAGTATTGAAACCCCAACCCTCATGGACGTAACGTAGAAACCTATGGGTCTCTTCACTAAAATTCGAATTTGGAGGTCGACTTTCATTTTGAGGCTAAGTCAAATTTTCCAATTTTCCCCACTCAAAGTAATGGGAGGTGAAATGATCAAAGCTATCTTTGAGACTAAGTCAAACTCAGGTGCCACATTCGCCTTAATAAAAATAGATTCCGTCATTATATCTCCCATTACTTTCAATGGGGAAGATTGGGAAAACCTAGGATTTTTTTTCTAAGTCAAACTCGAGTGCCGAATTTCACTTAGTTCAGAATGAACGTTGACCTCCAAATCCGAATTCTAGTGAATAGGCCCATTAGAATGTGTCGGCAGATAAGAACCATCTAGTCTGCCCAATTTTATAAATACTTTCATTATCAGATCCCTATCTTATATCAAGGATAGCCTTGTGTCTATCGCACGCATGCTTATACTCCTACACTGTCTTTACCTCTACCACTTCCACTGGAAGGCTATTCCATACATCCACTACCCTGGCAGTAAAGTAATACTTCCTGATATAACTCTTATTTTAGACTATGTCCTCTTGTTGGGGTAGTTTTTGTTCTTTTAAAAATACTCTCCTCCTTTTGCTGTGTCGATTCCCCTTATGTATTTAAATATGTCTATCATATCCCCCCTGTTAATGTTAGTGTAATACCTGATAATACCTGAAATGAAGTCGGCTATGCATTATCTGTTATACGATGCTCATCCAGATGTTACATGTTTTATAGCTAAAAGTTTGTATTATAATTGAAAATATTTGTGTAATGAACATAACAGCAGCTGTGTTACTGTTTCACATTTTAAGAAACTGCACATGACAGAGACATTTACAAAGTAAACAGCATGCTAGATCTCTGTCTCGGGTTACGTGTCAGACCCGCTGTCAAATTTAGTGTCAAACCGCTACTTGCTATTTCCCGGTTTCTTCAAAGTTTAGCGTTACTTGGCTCCGTCCCTTTTTCATGACGCGGTCATCCCTCGCCTTATAGGGAGACTGCGCCATGAGACTGATGCTGAGTTATTTGTAAACAGTCTCTGTTCAGTGCCAGCTTAGCTCTGATCCCGCTTGTGACTTTCCTGTTGACGAACCTTGCTTCCTGCTTGTACCACGCTGATATCTCCTGTCTACCTGACCTTCAGATATCCATTTACTTACCTTGCTGATTTCTCCAACCCCTGACCACTGACCAATAGATTACTCTTTCTTCATTAACCCTTCATAATCTGCAGACTACTCTCACCAGCTGCAAGGATCAGTTGAACTTTCATTATTCAAATATCGTTTGCTATTTCCAGTTCCACTTTATCTGCACACATATTCTTCTACTGTCAAGATACCTGATTGTTACTGCAGCACTGTTGAATCAAACACTATTACCAGTACAGAGATTCTTTGCTCAATTGATCTATACCATATATTGTCCATTTTCTACTAAACCACTTTAGGGAAAGTGATTTCTTAAAGAGACTTCTACCAACCATTTCAGCAGTTGTGTTCCTAAACCTTGTTCCATTTAAGAAGACCTGACAGAAAGTGGGTCCTTGTTTTTGGAAAGCAAACATGATGGGATTCACACTGAGGTACAAGGTTACCATTTGGATGGCTGCATTACATTTCCCACTACTCCACTCTCCGCCACGGCCATCGTCATTTTCAAGGCTAAGTAAAAATATAAAAATCTGGCCTGTATCAGTTCTCCTACTCCATTTGTCCCATTGTGTTGTTAAAGTTCCCCTTCTTCTGATGCATTTCAACCCTTCACACGCACTTTTGTCCCATTTCAATGTTCCCTTCCTCGCTCCCGTCTTACCCACTGCAGTTACCTTCCCTCTGCCTAGATGACCTTTTTTACGTTGGTCACTGGCCTTCACACACTCATGATGAAGGTGAATGGAGTACACTGAGGGAGTGTCAATACTTGACAACCTGTCACAGGTGAAGCATTGAACTCAGCAATTATTATGATCTGCAGAATGACTTTACGGTCAGTCCTTATTTGCCATCAAAAGAATGCCAGAAATATCAAATTCTTCAATGCCGCTTTCATTTTCCAGCATTTGGGTCATCTGAGAATGAATACCGTATACTCTTCCTCACAAGCCATACTCACCGACCTCACGCATTGTCAATGGCACATGTTGGTGGTATGTTACCAAGGTAAACCAGGCCTGTGTCAAGCATTCTGGCTCATACTCTCTTTTGGGTCTAGTCACTAAAATTCGGCACCTGATTTTGACTTACAAAAAATACCCAATTTCAAATCTTCCCCATTGAAAGAAAGGGGAGACAAAATGATCAAAGCTATTTTTGAGACTATGATAAATTTTGCACCTGGGTTTGACTTAGTCTGAAAAATAGCTTCAAACATTTCCCCTCCCATTACTTTCAATGGGGAAGATTCGAACCTGGGTGCCGAATTTAATTGAGACCGCCAAATTTAGACCGCCAAATTTAAAGTCGACCACCTAAGTTGAACTTTAATGAATAGACCCATTTGTTTCAACCCTCACCAGTGCAAGGGGATTTCTATGTAAAAGTGCAAGAAGAGTAACACAGATTCACTTATACTTGCTTAGATTCTGGGGCTCCTTTACGTGAGTGAGTCGAGATGTTAATAATGAAGAAATGGTTTTATTATTACTATCATCACTGGTCCATGGTTTCTGGGAAAGACATCGGATAGAGGTCGCAGCATTCTAAATTAGGAAACAATGAATTGTTGATGTGGTCAATATAACTTCTACTATAATCCTTCTCAGCCTCTTTCCCAAATATCCAGTACAAGCAAACGCATTCATTTCAAGCCTTATTTATTTTGATCTTGGTTTATTCTGGACGCCACAATCCCTGCTTCTGCCTCAGCTAAAGTAACAAAACATTCGGTAACAATCAGGGTAGATAGCCACAATCTGGAAAGGCAGCTAGAATTGGAAAACCACAAGCAAATAAAATAGGCCTCTCTCAACCTTTTACACGATCTCAGACTGTAACAATTCAGATACCGCATGCTTTACGATTGTTTATTCTTTTTCACATTCATTCATAGCATAGTTAGGATTTATTCTGGCAATGCTGCTTTTTTATTTTATTTTTTTTACTTCTTATTACAGAGTTACACCAAATTGTTATGTTATTGTGTATGTATGTATTTAGTATATTTGTGGAGAAAAATAGAGAGCTGCTTGTAATGATTTAATACGTTATTTTTGGCTTTAAGGTTTTTAATATGTATGGTTGGGGAAGACATGGGTGCCTTATAAGATATTGCATTTTTACATACAGTATTATATTATTGATAATTATGGTTAAGATTTTATCGTAGCTTCAGATTTTCCTTTTTATTGACCATTTTTGAAATGGTTGAAAAATACAGGCAAAACAAATGGAAAGTATATATACTATTTTGCTGACCTAAATGAATTTAAGATATAAGCACACCAAAATCTTTATGAATGCAAATGGCTGACAATTTGGTGATAAATGTCTATTTCAGACAACATTACAGAATTAACTTAAGTTGGAAATAGGAAAATGACATATGAGTGATATCAGTCATTGTATGTCTTTTTTTTAAAATTAATTTTGATTATGAAAAACATAAAAAAAATATTTAGAAATATTTTAGTGTTAATATCATTGCACAAAACCTTTATATTGTGTAAGAGACAAACAACAGAAAAAGGAAAAATAAAAATAAGACATACATTAGTATTCTCTCTCCAGGGGTCTCTCGGGGGGTAAGGAATGGAAGTTGAGTATAGATTGTAGATTATTTTTTTCTGTGAATGGGACAATACAAATCTTTACATTCCTGTAAAGAGTTATAATGAGGTTTGTAAAACCAAGACTGACTGTATGTCAAATGATTCTAAACTTGCCAAGATGCCACAGAAGTATGGTTCTTAGATTGGTGGCTATACATTTGGACTAAGTGATTGGCTTAACTGTCTAGATAAACTGGCAGCTGTTAAAGGATTTTGTGCGGCCCTTTTCCTGGCTAAAAAGGCCATTAATATTAGGATATTACCTCCAGTGGCAGATGCTCCATAGGATGTGCTAGGTGAGTGACTCTGTTGCCAAATTCTGGCTGTTCTCAGCACACAAACTCACGGAAATACACGAGACGTTGTACCTCCGAATGACAGGTGTGCTCCGGGCTGGCAGCACGCCTGTCACTCAGGGGCACAATACGCCCCTGATTACCTCCCACCCACCTCAACATTGTATGCGACTTTGTATGTGAACAGGCACATTATAAAGTTGGACAACTCAGTTCTAGATAAAACTCATTAATATGTGGTCACTGAGCGCTATTGGTATTAGTAGTGAGTTCCGAGTTCTACTGAGTAGGATGAAAGGTTCTAGTCCACTAGAGATTGGACTGATGTATTCTATTCACCGCTAACATTTATTGCTTAAAGGGACCCAATCTTTGTCTTTATTGTGAATGTAGAGAATACAAAATATGTAAATATTGTATCAAACGTACTAGCGAATGCATAGATTAAGAATGTATTGTAGCAAACCACCTCTCACACAGGTAGGATTTTGTCACAGATCTTACTGTAACCACAGCCTTCTAGGCTATACAAAGTCCAGGACACATCCAGTTCAGTTTTCTTTTTTATTTGATGAGAAAACAGGTGCTTGCTCTTACTTGAGCTCTTACTAGACAGAAATAACTCTCTGTAATTGGGTGGCTTTCCCACTTACCAATTTCCAAGAAAACAAAAAAGGATTTGCAATAATCACCATTATGCTGTCTCCTTGTTGGCTTTTCTCTTCTCTCTGCAGGAGGCTGATTTCTTACTTTAAAGACCTGCCTGCTAATTGACCAGCTACAGGTGAGTGTCAATTAGTTCACATCTCTGGAACTCTTAACTTAAATCCAAGTTGTGCTGTTGGAGCACTGGCCTACCCTGCTCTGCAAATGCTCTGTCCCAGGGACCCATACTGTGTTTTGCAGAGTATCAGCAATGTATTTTGCAAACTTAACATCTCTCCCTGGGACATTTAACTGAAAAATCTCTGGCTGCTGTTTAGCAAAGCAGGCCTGATATATCTTCCTTCAACCACTATTCCACATTTTCGCTCACAGTATGTATATTGGAACACTAAACATGTGTCTAGCATCTCCGGTTCATGCCCCAAGGTCATAAACAGGAGATATCACAAACAAATTTGAAGTGCTCTAAACATATTTATTAAACAATGCATTTAGTAGAATTTCTGTTACAACAGAATAATGGACCCTGCAGGGTTGCAATGCAGACATTCAATTTTAGTGCATGCAAGGCAGACATCTGTGTTATATCGCAGGAAAATTAGGATGTTGGAAAATTAGGCCAATTAGGATGTTAGTATTTAGAAAATTGGGCAGAGTAGATGGGTCAAATGGTTCTTATATGCCGACACATTCTATGTTTCTGTGTGTATATATTCATTGTTTGGAGTATGTGTATGGTTATGCCTATGGTGAGCGACCAAATGTCTCTATCACGGGCAGGTCCAGAGTCTGATCTCGGGAGGGCACTGCCCATGTCTGTCTGTCTTTTTCTCTTCTCTATGTCTGTCTGTCTTTTCCTCTGCCCCATGTATTTCTGTTTAACCCCTCTCCCTTCCCATGCCTGTCTCTCTTTCTTCCCATGTCTGTCTCTCTTCTCTTTCTTCCCATGTCTGTCTCTCTCCCCTTCCTTCCCACGTCTGTCTCTCTCCCCTTCCTTCCCATGTCTGTCTCCTCTTCTCTCCCTTCCCATGTCTCTCTGTCTCCTATTCCCTCATTTATGCATGTCTCCCTTCCCATGGCTGTCTCTTTTCCTTCTCATGTCTGTCTCTTTTCCTTCTCAAGTCTGTCTCTTTTTCTTCTCATGTCTGTTTTTTTTCCTTCCCATGTCTGTCTCTTTTCCTTCCCATGTCTGTCTCTTTTCCTTCCCATGTCTGTCTCTTTTCCTTCCCATGTTTGTCTCTTGCCTCTTTCTTCCCATGTCTGTCTCTTGCCTCTTTCTTCCCATGTCTGTCTCTTGCCTCTTTCTTCCCATGTCTGTCTCTTTCCTCTTTCTTCCCATGGCTGTCTTTCTCTTCTCCTCTCCCTGTTTACTCCCTCTCAATGATGTAACAGCATTTAGAGGACCCTATAAAATCAATTTTAATGTAAAACTCTAGAAAAACTGTAATTTGTTTAAAAATAAAAATAAGCACATTCCACATACCATAAACAGATGTACAAGATGCAGGACAAAAAGCTTGGTTTAATTGCCCATTTAAAACCATAAAAGTCAGCACAGTAAAAGGAAATCATGGGAACTGTATAGGTCTATGCTAAAAAAAAAGAAAAGTACGTTAAATAAATATGAGGTTTAATTATGACAGGCTAGATGGGTCAGTTGGCTCATCCATGGTTGGGAAACAATGCTTCGTGAGTAGGTATGATGCTCTAAAATATTTTATATTATATAATATAATATTTTAAGGAATTGGTAAGAATGAAGAGATACCTAAAGAAAAAAAGTCACAGCCTAAGAAAAAAGTTAAAATTCTTTTCCTAAATAATTCCACATATTAATATATTAAACATTATTTTCCAATGGTTTCATAATGAAAAGAAAGCACAAAATATGTATTGCAGACGCAGAATTCCTATTTAACCAAGTAAACGCTTTCCCTTTTCTCGTCTCCAAAACAAGAATTTATGTTTTGTGGTTCTTTGTATCGATGCCAACATGGCTTATTGCCATTTTAGTATATATTAAATCTCAAATAAAGGGTGTAGTCATTTCTATTATCCCAAAGAAGACAATTTCCTAAGCTTACCAATACAGTCATTTATAATAGGAGCATATCACCGATGGGTCAGTCCCTATTTGCAGTGATGAAATTTGTTTTAAACCTGTTCTTTTAGCCCATTTATTGGTAGCTAGAAAATCCTTTTTTTTTTCTCCATCTTTTCTCCCTTTGGCGATCCTCCAAGTGCATGTTATGTATCTAATATATTGCAATAAAATTCTCTTGGCAGAATACTGCTATCCCCGTTTTATATTTTATACCTCATCACATCCCTGTCTTGGAAATTGCTAATAGATGTGAGGACCTTCGGCAAAAGCCACATAATATTTTTCAGAGGTATAAATCGTTGAACCCATCAGACGGCATATGTTCACTTTATTACGAAGACTGTCTATTTTCCCATATTGTGTGTCCCTTATATGGTTTTGTCATTGAGTCTTAATGCACTTGCACTCAAAGAACAGTCTTTAAAGGGGAGTCAGACTAAAGCAAAATTCTGATCTCATAAAAAAGAAAACTGTGGCAGGTAATGAAGGATGGTTTGTCACCTTCTCAAATCCCCACCTTAATGGGAGACATGGCCTTTAACACATACATGTCATAGCTGACAGTGTTTTCGGACACCAGAGTAATAATTTGACTCCAAGCAGTGTTAATTTTGTCGACTAAACTGCATGCAGTGACTGAAGCGAAACAATACTAAATAGAACTAGAACTATGACTAAAATCAATTGCAATTTTCATCAACTGACTAAAATGTTAGGGAGGGACTGTTGCATTTATCTATTTGGACTTCTGGTTCTGGTTCCCATAGATCTCTGGATTCGCTGAGCCACAGGCTCCCCGTGTTTGTCTGCTACCTGGAACAATGCCCAGCAATCCGTAGAGGAAAAGGATACTCCTCCATCTGATTTGCCTAGTACTATCATGCATTTCCCCTCCCATCTCCCTAGCAAGCTAACTTAACACTCTGTAACAGCCTTCTCAGACCTGTTCCGTCCCATCTCCCTAGCAAGTTAACTTAACACTATGTAACAGCCTTCTCAGACCTGTTCCCTCCCATCTCCCTAGCATGCTAACTTAACACTGTGTAACAGCCTTCTCAGACCTGTTCCCTCCCATCTCCCTAGCAAGTTAACTTAACACTATGTAACAGGATTCTCAGACCTGTTCCCTCCCATCTCCCTAGCAAGTTAACCTAACACTATGTAACAGGCTTCTCAGACCTGTTCCCTCACATCTCCCTAGCAAGTTAACCTAACACTATGTAACAGGCTTCTCAGACCTGTTCCCTCCCATCTCCCTAGCAAGTTAACTTAACACTGTGTAACAGCCTTCTCAGACCTGTTCCCTCCATCACTGCTGGAGATTTAGTCGACTAAAACTAAACCAATTCAGATGACTAATATACAACTAAATGAAAAATGGGATTTTATTATGACTAAAACTAAATCAACATTTGCCTACAAAATGAACACTGACTCGAGGCACGTGAGTAACTAGTATGGTAGTATTTGGTATACATGGCCCAAAAATATGCATGGCACACTTCTGCTGAGGTAAACATTATACTGCTTAGATATTTTCCCCAGATGCTTCTCTAAGTGGTACATCATACTGTTTTTAAGCAGCTCTTAAAAGCACAGTAAAATGCTTTTTATTGAATATTCTTTATCCCAATACCCTTACAATCCTGTACAATAGAGTGCTTTTTTTTGTTGGGTTATTGAGAGGACGTTTAGAGGAGACTATTATTAAAGCAAAGAAAGATTGTAGGTGAGTGGAGTATTTGTAGGTGTATTTATCTCCCTTTTCCTGCCGTGAGCGGTATTTATATTTAAATGATGATGGGCTAGTGAATCGAGATATAATTCAGAAACAGTAGGGAATGTTGGAAACCTTTTGTATGGCATTGGCATATGTGTAGGGTTTCATTCCTGCTCAGTATACCTCCCAGATATCATTGTGAGCACAGTGACCTGCGATATGAGGAGGAAGCTTGACGATAATTTTTTAATTTCTTTTTGATTAAACGGCGCAGAACTCGAAACGCGTAAAGTACCCATTTCCACGTTCATCTTGTTTCCGTGTATGACATTATTTTAGATTAAACATGTTTAAAATTGGATCCGTGACCATGAGTGCTGACCTTATTTTGTGATTCGCATTCCCATCCTGTCAACGGCAGTCGAAGGATTGCTCTAAGTGTGCTGCTCGACACAGGACTGTACTAGGCCAGCAGGGTAGAGCCCGACCGCTCCCTTTGAGGATACCATTATCTTGATAAATATTAAAGAGTGTCTACCTCACAAAATGCAAAAAGCTTGGGAACTAAAGCAAATCATGATTTATTTCAATGAAAATAGGGCATGCTGTCCCTTTAATAACGCCAAACAAAATAGGGGTTACTGCCACTTTAATAAAGTATACATTCTGAACAATGTTTTATACAACTGCTGGCCTTGAAGCTAATTGTGACTAACATGGTGAGGGATTAAGAAATCATTAATTTCAAAAAGTAAAAAAAAAAAAAATGGTAGCGTTGAATTTTGTAGTCCATCCCTCCTACCCAATTTATTGCTGATTCAAAGATGGCAATTTATTTGATTTGTGGTTCCTGAAATGACCGTTATCCAGCTATAAATATGTGTCCTCTTTGATGTGAAAACAAAAGAGGTTTTGTGTTAAATGTAAGAAGAGGGAGTAAAACAAATCAATTTAAGATATTATTTTCCGGCCTGCGCCCTTGATTTCAAGGTTGGAGAGGCATATTAAAGCAGGCCGTACTGTGTCAGAGCATTTGCTCTACAATCGTTTCAGTATACATAAAAACTTTATTGTTCGCGTCACAGATTTTATGAGGACAAAAAAAACTGTTCATTTAGCACCATGCTCCACTAAGCTGTGAAAAATGATTAACCACAACCATGCATTGTTAAACAATGCATCCAGCTAACCCCTGCCAAAACAGGCCTCACAAAATCCAGCTATTGACATGACATTATGTCATGTTAAACTGTACTAAAGAATTGGAACGTTGAGTTAATGTGTACTAATTATACACAGCAACAGTTTAGTTCTAAATAATTCAGTTCTGATTCTTACGTTAAAAATTAGCTTTTCTGTGGATTGAAAGGTTACAGTATAATTTTAGCATGTTTTGGCAGTTTTGAATGCATTACATGTTAATATAGAAAAAGGATACATTGCTGTACTGAAATGTTTTATATAATGACTAGACATTCTACAAAATATTGGAAAGTGATTTGCATTCCAGGTATTCTGCCCAATGGCTCTATGTTATTTAGATAAAATGTGTTTTTACAGTAGCACACTACACTACTGATCCAAAGCTGTTATCCATGAGTCTGGATATAGGCTCTACAACACTTGAGTGGATTGAAGTGGGTTGATATAGAGAAACTCTGCCCCTTGTCAAACATACTGCACTATATTGTTGCATATATTCTCTTTTTGTTTCCATGTACCATCTAATGGCTGTACACAAGATTTTTTCTACAGGTCAGTGTTTGGAAGCTGGGCCGGCCCAAGAAATGGTGCTGCCTGGGGTGAATAATGAAATACTCACCACAAAATAAAGCCCACAGTCATTATAATTCAAACTAAAATGAAACTTATCAAGAAGTGATAATTAAATGCACGAGCACCTTTCTATATGCAAAATTATATGAAGTACTGTATTAGCTCGGGTATTGGCAGTCCATGATTAAAATGTTTAAGCATTTAAAATTAATTTTCAATATTTGAGTCATGTTATAGGTCAGTGGTCACATTTTATATTTTGGGAAATTGCACAGCCTATTTTCATAATAATGTTTGTTTTACCATTTCTTTCTCTTCACCTCGTAGGTGAGCTCTTAGAAACAAATATTTTATTTTTATATGCCCACTAAAGCATTTATATACATAATAAAATAATTTTTTGAAAGAGCTCACCCATAAGGTGAGAAGAAAGTAATGGTAAAACATTATTATGATTATACCCTGTGAAATTCCCTAAAACATAGTGTGACCAGTGACCTATAAAAAAAAATCCAGATAGGTATAGGCAGTGTCAGATGAGTTAACCCCTTGGGTGGCTAGACAGATTTAGACAGTGTCAGAGGAGTTAACCCCCAGATGGCTAGACAGATATAGGCAGTGTCAGAACAATTAACACTCAGGTGGCTAGACAGATATGGGCAATGTCAGAGGAGTTAACCCCTTGGGTGGCAAGACAGATATAGGCAGTATCAGAGGAATTAACCCCTTTATCCACACACTCCATCACTCACATACAGACTGTCCCACGTTGCCCTATTAAAGGGCCAGCCCTGTTTGGAAGGTTGCAGCGTCCACTATAGTTTCTTTTCATGTAATTTTAATGCCACTATTTATTTATTTTTTATCACAAACTATAAACCTCACACTATGAACTAAAAAACAAAATGTGCATTTTTTTTGTTATTCTAATGTTGGTCCTCAATAGTTGTGAGAGCGATACGCAACAGACTTAAAGCGTTCCATGTCCTAATGACGCTTACTCATTAGCATGTAGAAAATGTGCAGATATAATGACCACCCATTAAAACACAGCAAAACAGATGATGGTTTACAAACTTAACACTAGCGCATTGTTACACAACGTACCAAATGCGGTTTAGCAAATCCTACTAAGCGGCATCTTGCAGGACGCACTTTGAGATTTCCGAACCTGTTTTGGGTTCATCCTCAGATGGTAGAATTTACCGGCTTTAGAAGGTACATATGTAGGGAAGGACCTACAGTCTCATGGCAACAGTCAGATAAGCCTTCGTATCTTGACTGTATATTCCCTGTTTGGCATCCCTTGGAGATGAGGTTCTACTAGCCTATGTGACAATTTCATTTTTTACTTTTTTATTTTTACTTTTGGAATCCATAGTCTTTGTTTTGTCAATTTTTTATATAAACTAATTAGTTAGTAACGAGTATTAGCATTTTGCTTGCCTCCATTACTGGAGTGTAAATAAAATTCTCAACTGTAATAATAAAAATAACTAAACACATATCTAGCTCACTAAATACGAATAAAACTCTTCTAAGAGTATACTGCAAGATTTGTATTGAGTTTCTCTTGTACATTTTTTTTTTTATCAATATTTTTTTACAAATCCATAAACTTCACTTAGAAGTATTTGGACTATTTGGGGGGGGGGGGGGGGAAGCAAAAAAAAAAATCAAGAACCCAACACATCATAGGATCTGTTTCCGTGTAAATTTTTTAGATTGAAAGCTTCCATATGTTCACACCAACAGATATTTATAGCTTCCTTCAGTACCATACCACACAGAGCACGCAGATCGGTAATTCTTAAACAAATGTATAGTGAACCCCTATTTGTTAAAGATTTAGCGATACCCAAGTCTGAACACAGTCAGAAAGAAATTAGCCTGTAACTGACTTTTGACTCATCGATGTACAAATCAGGAATAGTCATAAATCCAGATGTTTCTTAGGTTCCGGGAAAAATGATTGGAAAGCCATTGATCTAGCAATTCTCTTTTAGCTGAATAATACAAACAATCAAATTGTACTAATTGATCCACATCCTTTCTTTAAATAAAATGATTGTTTGGACAAAGCGATAGAACTGGCTTGTTTCTCTATGTGGAAATACTTTTGGAAGACATTAATTTAGTACCCTAGGGGCTCATTTCAAGCGTTTGTGTTGAATTATAGTTGCTACACAGTTGCACTGCTGTAAAGTAGTGTTCATCTTTTTCTGATTACTACAAATTAGGCATCTTGCGTTATGCCAAAGACTTGATTTACGACAAACAGGTTAACCCCTGTCACATGATACAGACACATGGGGGAACACAACATGTCTTGGCACATTACGGGGCTTAAGATTAATAACTTGTCACACTTTGACTTCCAGTTTTCCATCATTTTCACATTGAAAATAAGGGTTTCATTTATTTGTACTGAATCCCATAATAAAAAAAACAACAACAAATTAAAGGAAAAAAAAAAAATATATATATAGATACATATATTGCAAACATGTTGTGAATTAGGTCAAATGAAAAATATGTAGGTTGGTAAGATTGTGATTAAAGAAAGAAAATAGTATTCACCTGGAAAGCAACTAACACTCTTCTTCAGTTGAATAACTAGACTTTATTTATCATGTGTGCTTCTAACATAAAAGTACATGTGAATAACTAGTTATCTCTAGTCTGAGGATAAACTGCCATGTAGATTTGACAGTGCATACCAGAGTTAGAGTTTGGGACGTTTTCGATAAGAGGGGATTATTTTATTAGGTGAGGGTTAGTATTTGTCGCTGACAGTTCGGCGCCAAAACAGCCACCCTGATCTGCCGTGATTAACTGGCAGCAGCAAACGTTCCTAGACCCCCTGCTCGTTAGAAGCAAAGGGGATAGTTGGCTGGGGGTGCACTACTAAGATGCATTTGCCTATGTAATTATTCAGCCATAGATTTAGTTACTTTTCAGGTCAGTCGTAATGAAAAATGCCACATTCTAAAAAAATAAATAAATAAAATCATAAAAAATTGTGCCATGGATTCTTCCTGCATTAACGGAGTGCAATTTTTTTTTTTTTAAAGTCCTTTTATTTCTACATGCACCCACACAAATTTAGCAATGGGCACGTTTGCAGCATCGCTCTGGAGTTTACGTGTAGGCTCTCCTTTGACGAGATTCTGCTTTGAAGCACGTTCAAATAATCATAGCGAAATCCCCCAGTGGGTCTATGTTCCGTCTTTTAAAACATATAGCGCTATTACTTTAAAAACAGAAGGAGACATTGACTCACATTGGCCAAAACAAGTGACAGTGTTAAATAGCCAACAAAGCCAAGGTTGAGACAAGCCAGGCCTTCTGGACCTGAAACTGCAAATATTGCCAAGCAGGGTGCAACCAAAAGGAAATGGCAATAAATCATTGTCTTAATGAGATCAATGTGCACTTTTATATTGCTTTTAAGAGAAATATTTGTACTATTGTAGTGGGATTTTATACTATGCATGTTTATTTAATGTTTGCAAACATGCTATGCACTATGTTACATGTTTGTATGACTCGTGCTACCTCTCAACAAGTTATAAAATATAGTATATCAAACACAGAAACATAAACACACAAACATATATATATATATATATATATATATTGTAATTCAAATATTACTTATTTCTATGAAAATTACATATTGTAATTCAATTATGTATTTTCAGAAAATGACATATATTATAATTCAGTTGATTTTCTTATGAAAACTGTGATTTAATGATTTAATTTCAGGAAGCCGCAAAACGATTTCTACATCTGTAGCTGGATAAGGAAATTATATCACTGCAGCTCAAGAAAGATATATAGTTTATACTTCTCAACTCTTTATTTATTTTTATTTTTTTTTAACAACTACTGTTTAGCTGATTTTTTTTTATTTTACATTTTTGGGTCATACATAAAAATAAATTGTATTTATTATATGTTGTACTTTATTATCGTATATGATCTAACTAAGCTTTCTTTTTCATGTTTGGTGCTGCAACAAGCACTGTATAGAAATGTTTTTGGTTTTTTTTTCTTCGAAACATTTTTCTACTAGGTCTTAGAAATGTAGAAAATAACCCAGGACACAAGCTGCACTGATGCTGTACTCTGTTAATGAAAACATTTTTCAGTCTCTGTATTCAGCTTTTTTTTTTTTGACCATTGTGTTGTCTTTTCGGTTTCTGCAGTAATTAGGCATACCAAAGCAACAAACAAATGGGCAGAGCTCTCAAAATGACAATTTCCAGACCTTCCTTAAATTTGCTTTCCCATCATTCCTCTCTGCCTTTCCAAGGGGTTTCAGTGTGGTGCAAATATTAAGTATAGACTGACAAAGAGCGTGCAGAGTAACAAAGGAGCCTGTATTGAGTGAATCTGGTGTGATGTTGAAGTCAAGGAAAATATTCTTCATTTTCCATGTTTTCCTTTATATTATTTCATGATATTTTTTGTAAACGTAGATTAAAATAAATAGATACAACTTTTTCAAACTTGTTAACTTATAGCGAAGAATGCTGATCTGTGTTTAAAATATATACACTTGTCTCTAAACAATTGTCAATTTAGTATCAAATACAAATCCACATATAAACTTGAAATCATGAGTAGTGTTGAGCGAACCCGAACCGCACTGTTCGGGTTCGTACCAAACATTACGGTTTTTGGACCCCGGACCCGAACACGGACATTTCACTGTATGTTCGGATTGGAGTTCGGGGTTCGGCGATTACATTGTATGTAATGCTATGGGCTTTCTATAAACCGAATTAGAGTCCCTATTCATACGAATAGGTCAGTTGAATTTCTTATGAATGGGGACTCTATTTTGGTTTATAGAAAGCCAATAGCATTACATGTATTCCATAAACCGAAAGTCTATAAACCGAATGTCTATAAACCGGACTTTTTTAGAGGCATTTTAGTGGCCAAAAGTTCGTGTCCCCATTTACTTCAATGGGATTCGGGGTCAAGTTCGAGCACGGACCCGGACATTTTTTCGAAGTTCGGCCAAACCTGCCGAACCTGAACATCCAGGTGTCTGCTCAACTCTAATCATGAGTCAACTGCATTTAAAAAAAAAAAATTCTTAAGTGGAAAACAAAATGGTGACCCACGGCAAAGACACTTTAGCACATGCTGAAAAGTGTTACCCAAATAACTTGTATATGAGATGGTTAATAAAAGGATGGTTATTGTGAGGGATTCGAGACTCTGAGTGTCCTTGAATATCCTTTTTATCCCCAATTGTTGTTGTTGTTTTTTTTAACATCTATCTCAGGAAACATACACAACATAAAACATTTTCAATAATTAAATATAGTTTGAAGCACGTGTACTCAAAGGTGTATATGGGAATAAAGTGGGAATAGAATGGATAGAGAGTGGGATCCCTGGGCTCAAGATGAACCTCGGAGACTGTGGGCAATGTTGGTAGGGTGTCATGCGACTGAGATTGTGTAGTGAGTTAATACATATTTCTCTTGGGTGGGATTGTAAACCTCTTTGGTTAGTATGCTGGATTGGGATGTGTATTAACTGAAAGATGGTCTGCATTTCTTTCTTTTTTTTTTTTTTACAATATCTGCCTTTGGGATGACTGCAGCCTACACAGATTTATACTTGACCAGAGTCAGCTATATCAGCATTATACGACAGCAATTGTGATACACAAATGTGTGAAATTTTGTTGGAGATTTGAATATTCATTACTGCCCAAGTTACAATCATGGTATATTAGCAGTTGCCTAATGAGACTCCTTTATGAACATGTACAGTGGCGCAGCGCTGCTTAAAGATTATACGAGATTATGGATATATATCAGCATTGATCAATCGTCAATAAGATCGGACTTGTCCAGCACATCCCACAGATGCTTGATTAGATTAAGGTCTGGGGAATTTGGAGGCCAAGTCAACACCTTGAACTTGTTGACGTGTTCCTTAAACCATTCCTGAACAATTTTTGTGGCAGAACGCATGCCAATGCCATAAGGGAGTACCATTTCCATTAAAGGATGTACATGGTTTGTAACAATGCTTAGGTAGGTGGTACATGTCAAAGTAACATCCACATGTAAGGAAGGACCCAAGGTTTCGCAGGAGAACACTGCCCAAAGCATCACACTGCCTCCATTGGCTTGCCCCCAGTCAGTGATCATAATGTTAAAATAAAAAAACATGATGGCCCTGGCTGAATGAGTGCAAATCCGTAATACAATGTTACATGTTCTCAAATATAAATATAAGCAAATAAGAAAAATGCACTGTTATAAAGCACAATCTAAACAGTATAGACAATTCAAACTATAAATTGATAAGATTGCCCTAACCACGTTTAGTAAGTTTCCCTATATATCTTGGCAAAAAGAAAAGCATGTATAAATAATCCATGCATCTGGGTTACTGAATTGCATGCACTGACTGCATAATAATAGTAGATAGCCTTTTCTATCTATATCTTTTCCCCTCTTATTGTGTAGTTATATCTATGAGGTTCTATACCTTTTCCCTCTTTGTTTAGTAGTCTGGGATAAAATGGGCCTGAAGAAGTGATGAGTTTTATTGTGTGGTAAAGAGGACCTTGGGTTGGGTTAATGATGGTTAAATTTGAATAAATATCAATAACAAGTCTGTAAATAAGGAGAGGGGAAACTGTTAAACCTGAAACAAAACACACATGTGGCTTTCACAAGGTTTAAAAGGCAAGTTCCAATTATATAAACACTTCTTTATGAGTATGCTTTACTCAACCTTAATTGCGTAACATAGCGGTAAAAACTGTTTTACAGCCATTTTAAATATGTTTAACTATACAGACATTTAAACCTATGTTGGTTCTACAGTTTCATGGTTAAGGGCAGCTTTTAAAGTTCCGTATGTAGGATGCTTAGGTACAGGATATTTGACTATGAGAAGTAACATTTTGGCAGATTATTTACGTTGCCCTTTTTTTGGTGTGAACTTAGAATTAGTGCTGGTAACTCAGTAAGAGGGTCCATGTGCAGGTTGGCTGGGACATATATTTGACAGTGCCTCCACCCAGAGAGTAAGGATCTCTTTCATAAACCTTCTCTGCACTGGGACATGGAATCTCAGGTATCTGACATGAGTTCTAGAGCTTTATTCAGCACTGATACAACATTCAAAGGAACTGAATAGCACACTCGTGGAAGTCTTGAGGAAGTCGTACTGCTGTCCAATAGAAACATACAATTTGTCGGCAGATGAGAACCATTTGGTCCATGTAGTCGGCTGTGTCTCAGCCTCATCCCCAAAACTCCAGTTAACCACCCACAAGTTACTGTAGCTTGGTAACAACGGAGAAGCCTGGATTAGTGGAGAACTAGTAAGTATTTCTTACCCTTACATTTAGTTCGGCTCCTAGTTATTTAAGCAATTGAATATTTAGTTTCTCACAATAGAAACATTCAGCAACATGCTTGTACTTGCTTTGTTGGAAACTAGCAAGTTTATCTGTTGGATGTTGCTCATGGGTCAAAGGATTTCAATTTGTATTCATATATTAAAATTAATATGTTTTATATTTGTATTAAGCACACACATATTATATACCTGGTTCTATAACAATCAGCATCTTCTATTAAATATTGAAAATTATTTTACAGAACTGTAAAATCCAAAATAAGATAATTATTAAGAAAAGATAATGCTCGCAGTTAAGAATTACTGATGGTTTTTAAAGTCAGTTTTAAGACCTTGGGGTGTAACTGTTTTCAGTTTATAAGTCCAGACTGGCTTTCTTAAAGATACACACGTCTTCATCGCCCAAACTCATTATTGGGATAGCCAATGACAGGGCTCCGTCCCTCAAAAAAAAAAGAAAAATAAAGTGTGGGCAAACGTGGTCAGCTGCCAAGGGCCCATTCATTCCTGGGGGCCAAAAGCACCTGCCCCGTGGGCCCCCACTGCCCGCGTGACTCTCTCACATAGAGACACATAGAGATAGTCACAATTGGGCAGGAGCCGGCAGATCTACATCCAGCAAATGCAGATCCGGCTTTCTGTCACAGCCGCGGGAAATGATGGCAAAGAAACACTGCGGGGAGACTGCAGGGGATGAGCAGCATCCAGGTAAGTACTTGGGAAGGGGGAAGAGGGGGGCTCTTAATTAGCAAATTATCAGGGCTATTAATGAGCAAATTATCAGTAGTAAATTAATGAGCAAATTATCAATGGCATATTAATGAGCAAATGAGTGGCATATTAATGAGCACATTATCAGTGGCATATTAATGGGCAAATTATCAGTGGCATATTAATGAGCAAATTAGTGGCATATTAATGAGCAAATTAGTGGCATATTAATGAGCACATTCTCAGTGGCATATTAATGGGCAAATTCTCAGTGGCATATTAATGGGCAAATTATCAGTGGCATATTAATGAGCAAATTATCAGTGGCATATTAATGGCCAAATTGTCAGTGGGCTATTAATGGGCAAATTATCAGTGGCATATTAATGAGCAAATTATCAGTGGCTATTAATGAGAAAATTTATCAATGGTGGGTAGGGGGGGGGGGGGAGAGGGAGACATGGGGGGGGGACCCAGAATTGTTTTCAGTAAAGGGCCCTGAAATTTATGATGGTGGCCCTGGCCAGGGATCATTGTTGTTAAAATCGAAGAACAGCTGGATAGTTGTTCTTGGATTTTAATGATCCTGGGCTCATGGATGTTGAGCACCTTTCAATCCAGTTAGTTTGCAGTTATGGAATTCAAAGAATTGGGCAAGTGCAGTGTGGTTTGTACAATGTGGATGACTTTCCTGTGTATCATAGACCACAAGCATTCAGCCATATATATTACTTTATCTTGTACCACACCTGATGTAATTTGTCATTATATTTAGATTTTATAGGGAGACTGATGTGTTTCATTCAGCAGCTTCCAGCGACCCAAAGCATAATCAGGAATACAATATATCTCTGACCATACAAATAGTCATAGGAGTCATAGGGCGGCCAGTAGGAGTCTCCACTGTAGGAGGGGGTCCCTGAATGCACAGTTTGCATGGTAGAAGTGGTCTGTGTGTTCTGCAAACAGCGCAACATCTTGGTATTAGATGCTGCAACAGCATGAAGAGTGTTTGTGCTGTATTTGGAACATGCAGATACAGCTATCCACTGGATCCACCAGGAGAAACACACTACTGCCCCTCCAAAGTCAAGTAAAATAGAGGAAGAAAGAACATGCTGCGAGTGTACAATATTCAGAGATGCTATGGAGGCATAACATTGAAAAATTACTTATTGGTTTATTTTTCATTGGTTGTAACATTTATTTTTGGGTTGATAGCTTTTTTAAACCATTTTCTTACGGATATTGTAAAAAAGGAAAAAGTGACACTAACACAAACTTAGTGCAATAAAAAACCAGTGAAATAAAAAAACAGTGAAATAATAAATACATATATACTCCTCCTCTGGCACTGCAGCACCCACTTAAGTGCTCCTCAGGCACTTGGTACAATAGAAAAGCAGAAAAAATTGAGGAGCATGTACCGGGAAGAGAAACAAGAAAAAAATAATAGTGTAACACAGAAAATTCAGTTGGATGTAATTAAAAGTGCTGGGGGGATACACTCACAAACGAGAAATACATTTGGGCTCATCAAAGGTTTGATGAGCCCGAATTTATTTCTCGTTTGTGAATGTCCCCCCCCAGCACTTTTAATTATATCCAATTGAATATAATATTGTATTAGAAAACATGATGGAGAAGACTCTTTAGCCGTATCATTGCTTTCTCTCTTTTAAAAATCTGATCTTTATTTTTGAGCACAATAATTTTATTGTTATTTGTGTATGTGAGTTAAATATATTTCAAGCATTGGTTTTATATTATGACTGTACTCGTCTTCGTTTTGGAAATTCCTTCAGTCTTAAAGATCAGAAGAAGTTCTGTAGGTGCAAAATTGAATTCACCAGGTCCGAGCTATCAAGGAATTTTCCTGGCTTTAATTGTGGAGCTCAGACGGTCTGCTCACTAAAAATGTTTTGGGTTCAGCTTAACTTTCCTGGACTCAAACTTAGGTCAAAGAGTTCAATGAATGAACCTTATCTTAACACTTTTCAAATTCCCCTAATTTGGTATACATGACTTTGAGTTGTCCAAGTTCCCCCCAAAGGGTTCAAATGTATTTACATGGCCTTCAATATAGTCCAAAATGCTGAAAGGCCTACCGTTTAGTGACGGGTTTGGGATCCAGCCAAGATATTCTCATTTTTTTTTTTTTTAACCAAATAATATATATATATGTTTTTTTTTATAATAAGGATCGCCTTGAAGTAGCCTATTCGCGAAACGCGTCGCGAGACTTTGACGTCACACGAGATTGAAACCCGGAAGTGCTGACGAGTGAATTATATTCACCGCTAAGGGACTGAATCCTGTACTGCCGATAGAAGCTTTCGAAAGTGTATGGAACTGGGATGGCCGTTGGATGGACTGGTGACACACTGACATAGAATTTAATTGTTTTAGATTTAATATGTGTATTTAGAGGGATATTAAAGTTTGTATATGTGTGTTACTACATTTGGATATTGTTCCTTTTATTCTATATTCGCATTTGGAATCCACCCTGATTGAGAGTTAGACTACTATCTCCACAAGTATTTCTGCCTTGCCTGACCCAGAGTAATGAGAGCTGGAGTCCTGTCTACGCATATACTGAGAGCCGGTTTGAGGGCTCGTTTTTTGTGAGTGGTGTACTACTGGGGGGAAATATATATCTCTCTTGATCTATTTCACACATTGTTTTTTATTGTTTGTTTGTTTTACATGTATTTTTGTTGAGCTACTTGCAATTTTGAAGATAAGTATATTCACACTGTTTGCCCAACACTTTATTGTTTTTTATATTCACTATTATTTGTGTGTGCCTTGGAAGACCCACACTAGTGTTTTTTGCTGCACAATTTTTCACTAGCTCCGATCACTTATTCACTAATTATCCAAATAATATATTTACATTACATTACATTAACATTTATTTGTACAGCGCCACCAATTTGTAGCGCTTGGTACAGAGCATAGAAAGGAACTACATACTAAGTTAGACAAACTAGTGCAGACTGGTACATGAGGTAGAGAACCCTGCGGGTAAGCTTACAATCTAGAGGATGTATCATTACTTAGACCAACTTTGGGCTTAGTGATTCAAAACTAATGCTTATTGTAACCAAGCTTCCTTTACTGAATACTTCCATTGATAACTGATGTACTTCATGAACTTACTAGAACGTGGGTGGGTTAAAAACAGAATCTCAGTAAAGTCAGCAAGGTTCAACTCTTTGTATTATAGGAACCCAACTTATGTAGGAACTTTCACAGACTAGTTTGAAATATGAGGCATGAGACAGAGGGGTTGTATATTTTAACATACTACCTTTGCAATGGTGGGATTTCAGTATTTTGCTAGCGTTCTTAGTTATTTAATTCTTGGGCAGTTTAATTGATTGAAAAGATATAAGACATTTATGGCTACTAGCTATCAAAGGAATTGTGGCCTTGTTTGGGAACTATGTGATTAACTAAGATTTCCCTAATAAATGATGTTCTGGAGCAAGGTCAGGTTGGATAAGCAAAACAGAGAGCTTAAATTACATTCTATGTAAACATAAGAAGACAGGTCTAACCTTTACAAATAACGTGGGTATTCTAAATGTGTTCTATAATTATACCAACTGGGCTGTTCTAGTGATATGAATTTAACTCCTACTCAAATATTAAGTCATTACAATTAGCCACAGGTAAAAAACAGACCACTCAGACAAAGCTTTGAGCTAAGTTGATCGATGCTAATGTAAGACCAGCTTTGTGCCTGTTACAACACCATATTATTGGGCAAATTAGCAGGGGCATATTAAACGACAAATAACACTGGCATATTATTGGGCAAATTAACAGGGGTATATTAAATGGCAAATAACCCTGGCATATTATTGGGCAAATTGTCAGGGGCATATTAAATGGCAAAAAACACTGGCATATTATTGAGCACATTGGCTGGGGCTTATTAAATGACAAATAATACTGACCTAATATTGGGCAAATTGGCAGGGGCATATTAAATGGCAAATAATACTGGCTTAATATTGGGCAAATTGGCTGGGGCATATTAAATGTCAGAATAACACTGTCATATTATTGGGCAAATTGGCTGGGAAATATTAATGGCAAATTATACTGGCATAATATTGGGCAAATTGTCAGGGGCATATTCAATGGCAAATACTGGCATATTATTGGGCAAATTGGCTGGGGAATATTAATGACAAAATAATACTGGCACATTATTGGGCAAATTGGCTGGGGCATATTAATGTAAAAGGATACTGGCATATTATTGGGCAAATTAGCTGGGGAATATTAATGGCAAATAATATTGGCAATGTGCATGTAAATGGGGTGATGGGGCATGTCCTTGGTGTGCAACGTGGGTTATGGGTCATGTCGTGGGGGTGCATCTTGGGTGGGAGGGGGGCCCAAAATTTGTCTGCCTAGGGCAGCACAAAGCCAAGATACACCAGTGCCTGGAAGATTTGAATGCAAAGATGGTCGAGCACCCAGGCACTTGATTGCTCAACACTAAGAAAGTGGAGTGCTAATAGTTTGGAGAAATATAGATATCCAAAACAAATGGACGTGTATACAGTATATATATATATATATATATATACATATATATATATGTATATGTTACGGTACCTTCAGCATCAGATGCACAAACCGCCGTTTAGTAGATCTTCCCCCCCCCCCCCCCCAATAACGAGACCACGCTCTGTGTTGAGGGTAAAATATGAACTGCTTTTACTGTGGGCTACACGCCTGTATTTATCCAGGTCTCCCACTTGGTGGACACTCCCCTAGGGGACCCAATGGGAGACTGTAACAATAGACAGACATAAGCCAATTTAGGACCCACAGACACTGATTATTCCCAGCAGGCATTATGATTTCCTCCCTGCTGCCCTGGAGATAATTGGGAAGTAATTCAATTATCTCCAGGACAGAGGCGAATTGCCATTTTAATTTCAACACAAAAAAAACACATAAAAACACATAACTTCATAATGGTCGAACATTTCCCATTCGTATCACATATCCCCAGATAGCCTGGATCTGTCACAGTATATATATATATATATATATATATATATATATATATATATATATATATATATAAATACGCACACTATATTCCTGAATCTTTGGTAGTGATCTTTGGAGGTCAGCGAACCCAAGCAAATCTACATATCTATAATTTATGTACTATAATACATCATTGTGTATTAGCAGTATCACACTATTGCCTGTTCCATTTGCTTTTTTCTTCTGCACTGTAGACTATATCTACCAGTTTGTTTGTTTGTTGCAAAGGTGGTGATGGTACCTTTTATATTTTGGGATTTTGTGCTATTGTTACTTTTTGTGTGTTATTCGGGAGAAGACACATTGTAAGATGCTGCTAGAGCACAGTGCAGCTCTGTGGTACACATTTATATAAATATATATATATACATAACAAAATTGTATTTCAACTATTTATAATTTGAATTTTTCCTTCAATCCAGGGACTCCACATTGTATTACATGCATCTGATTTATTTATTTCAATTCAGTATGATACAGACTTATTTTATACTTAATACTTCTTTCCAAGACAAATGCCTTATTCTCCTATTAAATAAAGAAAAGGGCTTTTCACTAGGAAATCTTATATATATCAAAGAATTATAAATGAATGATGCTCAAGATCCTGAGTTGGAGTAAGTATTTCCCTTTTATTGTTTTGTCCCCCACTATGTTTAAATCTTCCCTGATTCGTTTTCAATTGTCTGTTTAAATTCAGATTAAAAATGTCTGAATCTAATATATTTGTGAGTATTATCCTTCAGCTCCAAAGACCTGAGAGGTAAAGTTATTGGTTATTCACAGCATTCTCACTCCCGCTACGATGACTTATTGAAAAGCATCACAGATAAAATATGTATTATTCGGAATCTAATCTCCGACACATATATTGTGCTAATATTTTGTTGAAGCTATACAGTTTTGACCACCCACAGAGCTAGCAATTTATGTTTTACAGTATGGAAATATTTAACACAAGACTATCAGAATGATAAATAAATTGTGCACCATTTGCCTATAAAGTTTTACAATCCGTAGGCCAGCCTTCGTACAAAGATCTCATAAAACCTCATTCTGTCTACTCTCAGAAGGCAGCTGGGGAAACTAATTTAAAGCCAATCCAATCAGAGTTTGTATTTTCAGATCTGAACCTCTGTGAGGTATTATTTGACTCCACTGTATCTATATCGACTATTAAACAGTCTGAAAAAAAAAAATGCTTGTTTAACATTATCAATCTTTGGGGGGAAAAACAAATCGTGTCAAATGAGACTAATACTATAACGTTTCATGTCATTCTATGTCAAAGAGCCAAACAGACTTCATTAGTTAGAAAGGAAGTTCCATTAAATGTTTTACATTTATAAACAATATTTGACTAGCATTGCTTAGTTTCCTGTTTCAAAACAGTGGCAGTTTTCATCATAAAGTATAGTGCTATATTTGTGTGTTTCGTGGCAATACATAGAAACATAGAATGTGTCGGCAGATAAGAACCATTCGGCCCATCTAGTCTGCTCAATTTTCTAAATACTTTTATTAGTCCCCAGTTCCCTATCTTATATCTAGGATAACCTTGTGCCTATCCCACGCATGCTTAAACTCCTTGAGAGGCTGGAAGGCTATTCCATACATCCACTACCCTCTCAGTAAAGTAATACTTCCTGACATTACTTTTAAATCGTTGCCCCTCTAATTTTAGACTATGTCCTCTTGTTGTGGTAGTTTTTCTTCTTTTAAATATACTCTCTTCCTTTACTGTGTTTATTCCCTTTATGTATTTAAATGTTTCTATCATATCCCCCCTGTTACATCTTTCCTCCAAGCTATACATGTTAAGATGCTTTAACCTTTCCTGGTAAGTTTTATCCTTCAACCCATTAAACAGTTTAGTGTCCCTTCTCTGAACTCTCTCCAAAGTATCAATGTCCTTCTGGAGATACGGTCTCCATTACTGTGTACAATACTTGAAGTGTCAGTTGCCACAGCTCTGACCATTTTTCTAGTTTAGCTAAATCATTTGCCATTTGGCTTATCCCTCCATGAACATCAACCCTGCTAATACATTGTATTAATCAACTATGCAAGCATGACAAAGGCTTTATCTTGCTGCACTATGGTAAATAATGCAATGTTTGGGTCTCCAAATCAGGCCATACAATGATAGGAAGATAGAATGTGCCAGCAGATAGGAACCATTTGGTCCATGTAGACCGTCCATATTTCTTACTGCTGTAAAATTCCCAACCCTTATTTGGTACTTGGCTTCATCTATTATATTCAGGATAGCCTGATAGCATGCTTAAAGTTTCACTAAACTTTGTTTTTAATTGTTGTTTCATTAATAGAAGCAAAAGTTAAAATCTACTTTGCAGATACACACGGGTATACTCTGAGCTCTGCCTCCCAGCTGAGGCAGAGCTCTTCTGATGCTGGTGCACACTGACACTGCTCAGCCCACCAGAGCAGAGGCTTACCTCGTGCCTCTTATAGGCGTATGTCTGGGCAAGTGCAGAGATAGACCTTTCATTTTAACCTGCCACCAACATAGAGGTCTGTCTACAACAGATGGAGCCATGATGCTTCCTGAGAAAGCATTGTGACTGCGGGCCAGAGAATAAACTTAAAAAGTACATGCCAGTTTGTCCTCATACGAGGGCCACTCATATTCTCACTTGTGCTTCTAAAACAGAAGCATAAGTTTAAAAAAAAAAAAGGTTTAGTATCTCTATTAGACATGTGCATTCGTTTTCGGACGAATGCATTTTCGTCCGAAAATAGCATTTTCGTCCATTCATCCGAAAAACGAATAACGAAAATGGTAAACTAACGAAAGCCGACTGAACGAATGGTTAATAAACTAAAATCATTCGTCCATTCGTCCATTCGTGCTATTGGCATTCTATAAACCGAAATAGAGTTGGTTTATAGAATACCAATAGCATTACATACATTCCATAAACCGACATAATGAACGACTTTCGGTTTATGGAATGCATGTAATGCTATTGGTATTCTATAAACCAACTCTATTTCGGAAATAGAGTCCCCATTCATATGAATAGGTCAATTGACCTATTCGTATGAATGGGGACTCTATTTTGGTTTATAGAATCCAATAGTATTACATGTATTCCATAAGCCGAAAGTCTATAAACCGAACGACGTTCGGTTTATAGACTTTCGGTTTATGGAATGTGTAGGTCAATTAAATTATACGAAAGAATAAAACGAAATGAAAATAATGAACAAATTTCGTATGAACCGAATGTAGTAATGAACGAAATTTGTTTTAGCTTAAATAAATAACATTTTCGTCCGAATGGACGAAAACGAAACGAAAATTTTAGTTTCGCACATGTCTAATCTCTTTGCCATATTAACCTCTAACCTCTAATTTCTGCAGGCATACAGCACCCCCCCCCCCCCACCCTCTCAGTAATACATTCTGATGAAAATAAAGACAAATGGGGGAAATCCAAAGTAGTTGCTTTAGCACACTATCCCAATACCTTAGGAAAAACAGATCAAGGCTTTATCTTGCTGAATTTTGCTGTGTAATGGGATTCTGAGATCCAGAGAACAATGATGTAGGCATAACTTTTGCATGTCTATATATATATATATATATATATATATATATATATATATTAAACATCAACAAATCAATAATTTGGTTCATGAAGATAACATAGCACTCGGACATCCTATTATGGCACGCTCCAGATATGGAATGGTATACATTAAGTAAAGCACCAAACCAGAAATGCATCTCACACTGGGAGCTATTCACTAAAATTAAGCTCCAGGTATGTTGAGATGAGATGAACATTCCTTCAATATTTAAAGATTTAACAATACATTTAGCAGGGCTATGTTCATTTCACTCATTGCCACCTCAAGTTTTGTGAATAGGCCCCACTGTCTTTCATTATTGAAAAGATACCCTAAAAATATTTTATACTCAGGCAGAAACCAATTCTGCCTGATTAAAACCGTTTTTAAAAAAATGCAGTCTGCGTGAAACATGGTAGCCATTCAGAAAACGTGATTGATTAAAACAAGGGAAACATTTTTAGGCTGACCCGTGACTAATACACAGTGACTGTGGATTACAGAAATCAGAAGTATTTTCTTGCCACAGTCTATAGAACAAAACAGAAAAATAAAATAAAAAATAAACACAAAACAAAATATAGAGTAAAAATGTTGCTTTCCACCACAAGCTTTAAATCTGTCATGATTATACAACCTCCACTAGACACACATTGTTATGCGTAAACCATACGTAAGTTATACATATGGAGATTTACATAAAATGGCAATGTACTGTGTCATTCTAAGTGCAGCCAGAATACAACAGGAAATTTGTTTTATATGTATATATAAAACACATTGCATTTATTGATTTTTTATTTTTTTTGGTAGTTGTTATCCATCTCATTATTTACAATACATTCTTGTAAGCATCTTGCACACATGTGTCTGTGCACATCATTTGTAAAACAAGCATGTTTCTTTCTTTTTTCAGAATAAAACTCAATCAAGCAGGAAAGGTCCACTTTTACCTCAATGGACTATTGACCCTTTCTAACAAAACAAATGGACAAATCTATGGTGTTTAAATATACTAATGGGGGAGTGTTGATTGAGTGAAACATATAACCCATACCTTCCTTATTTTGCACACAAAAACCCGTCTCGGGTGCACCACATTTCTGATTTGTAAAAGTTCTTCAGAACAATAAAACGCTCAATAAAGTGTGTTTAAACTGCAGTACATGTGTTTACATATTAAAATACATTATCCGGAAGCTAAATGAGTTACCAAATTACATAGATAGTTATCAATTAGCCATAAAGTCACTGAAAATGTACAGGCATACCTCAGTTATTGCGGGTTTAGTTCTGGACCACAGTCGCAATAAAGTGAGATACATAAGCCAAAATGATAAAGTACAAAAAAATATGTACTGTACATACCTTCTTCTGATGCTTAGAGGCCATTTCAAGTGATTAATTGGTCTAATTTTAATAAAATATTGTTGTGTCTGTGCAAAAAGGGGCATGGACTAGTCAGAGACACAAACAAAATGGCGCTGAGAGAATTGCTCGATGGATAATTGACACATCCTGTCAAGAGCAATAACTGCGAAAGCACAATTAGTCAAAGTGCAATAAAACGAGACAACGAGGTAATCCTATACTGGTAATGCCCCACCCATAGCCACACCTTTAGCCACTCACAAAAATGAAACTGTCCCTCACTTGAAATGTTGGGAGTTATGCTATACTGAATGCTGGCGCTGTACAACTGATTATAGGCTTGAATGTTATTTGTGTTGTGTTGCTTTCTAAGTAAGTTTGAATGTGAAGCAAGTGCATCACTGGATTTCTCAATACATTTCTAGCAGTTGTAGTAACTTTAGGTCGAGATACCTCAGCAGAGTAACGATTATTGTCTACTGATACCTTGGGGTATGAGGTGGTGTATAAAAACTGGAGGTGTAATTACTGGGATAAGGTATAACACCTTTTTTGCACCTGTTTGATATATCCCGACACTTTTATTGGCTGAAATTGACTTGAGATCATTAGGAGTCAGTAACAATCCAGCAAGAGATGCCATCTTTTCCCTTTGCTCGGGTCGGATCTCCGACACTCCTTCCTGCTCGTGTGGCCCTGCCTCCCCACTCACACAACCCCGCTTCCCCTATCATGTGAGAGATGGCAGAGATCTCTCAAGTACAAGCTGCAAGATGCTTTTGTTTGACGGAGTGAGCTTGCCTGAAGTCACACGTGGGTTAGTGCGAGAGGGAGACTGGGCCTCACAATGGGAAGGCGGGACAACATGAGGCGGAAGCGAGTGTGCAGGGCGCTTAGGTTTGAGTGTCGTAGATCCAACCCAAGCAAAGGGAAAATATTGGCACAATTTTATTGAATGACTTTTCCGGTACAGGTTTAATGATTTACTTTATTTACAACAATGTAAAAGAAGCCATCTTATTGGCGAAATGCATCTGCGTGGGGCGTGGCTAGAGTCGGATCGTGACCAGGAAGTGTCTCTACATTGGAGTGCGTCCGGGACATTTTTTTCCGGCTGAACGGAGCTCTGTGAGATTATTATTTGATGTGCATTTTTCTCTTTTCATAAGTGAGCAATCCTTAGCAAGGGGGAAATAAAGGAACCGAAATTGTACTGCGCCATCTTGGTTTTTTTTTTATTTCCTCCATCCATTGTCCTTTATTGGGGGAATATCAGCCTACTGGGTATATAACAGAGAAGATACTTGGAAGGGGGAGACCTCTATCTATACTTAGCGTTGGGATCAATTAGGCTCTGAAAGTAGTGAGTGAATTTCTGTTGGTGGGGATAAACCAGAACCAACTATCACTATATAGAGATACACACAGGGCTTGTTCCTTTCTGTTTTATTTTATAATCAGTCTGTATGAAGACCAAGTCATTTTTCAGATACATATTTATCATTTTTATAAATATATATATATTTTTTTTTTGAGAAACACTTTTTGTTCTGTTTATTTATATTTTCCATGTGTGAGAGCGCACACAGGTGTTTTGTGCAGCATTTTTACAATTAGAGCGCAAGTAGACTTCACTTTATTTTTGATCAATGTTTTTTTAGCCTTGACAGTTGTCCTTTAACATACTAGTGTGTAAGTAACGTTTAATAATTAGGAACATCGAAGACCAGAGTGAAATACTCAGACTACTCTTGAATAAAACATAACTGTTACTATTAAAAACCTTTCTAGAGTGTGAATGTGTTTATTACATGTGTTGTTAGTGAAATAAAAAGAATGCTAAAAACAAAGTTATCCCATTAGAATGTATTTATGTATTTTGTAATATACACAAATAAATTGTAATGTATGTTTCAACATGCTAGAAAAATTGAGGGTATTTGAATAGAAATCAATCGAAATGTTTAAAATGCAATATTTCAATGCGGAGGGTCCGCGTAAGTTCGTGTGTATTCAGCATTAAGCTCGCCCCTCTCCGTTGCGCGGTGACATCGATGCGTTTCGATTAAATCCGCCTTACTCTGGATGTGTAGACACGAACTTACGGGGACTCTCCGCATTGAAATATTATTTTGGCAGTTACTGATCCCAAACGTAAGCAGATATTATCTGGCACATTACTTTCCACATGCGAATTCTGCTCGTTATACTCCTTACCTGATGCCGTCTTTTCTAATCACCACGCAAACATCCTGAGCCTGTTCTTAAAGGGCTCTAAAAAAATGTGATTTTATTCCCTATAGAAGGGTATATATTCCAACAATGAAAGTTATACTACACCATATTTGTTTTTATGTGTCCTTGTTTCTTATCTTCAAGTTTAATCACAGAATCAACACCAGTTGAGAGATAAGTGCATTTCTGTCATTTTATATATGTGTATAAGTTTCTTGTGCACCCTCTATTTTTATACAAACTGCATTATGGGTGTAACCGGGATATAAAGGAACGTGAGTGCCACTTTGTTTCATTTTTCTTGTTTATTCAAAGAGTATACATGCACAGCAGTAAATGTTTCATAAATATCATCATATATAGGTTATCAATGTAAAGAAAAGATTTCTCTGCTATTGTTTTCATACTGGGCTATGTATTTTCTCAGGGAAGCAAAATCACATGCCCTCCTGATCTTGCAAAAAAAAAAAAGAAATGTCTCTTTTTAAAAGGAATGGGCCTTTTTGTGTTACATTAAATGAAGGGAAAGCAAAATAAAGCAGATCATAAAAGAGCAATACGTCTTCCAGTTTGGGATCCAGCAAGGGAAAGTTCAAGGGAAAGGTTTTCCAAGAGCGAAACAAACGCATTGAATTGTAAAACTGATTGATGACATTAGTGCTATTTTTAACGTCTTATAATTGGGACATAAAAGCAGGATAGTCGCTCATATCTAACCAGCTTTATGACAGTTTGGGAATTCATATAGCCTCTCTCATACACTTCCCCCCCTGGGTGGGCACACATTAAAGATCTGAAGCATTAGCACATTCATTGGACAGCTAGCAGGCATGACCCTAAGCACTAGCCAGTGAATTATTTACATCTGACAGATGGTCTAAAGACCAAGGTTTCAAGTACTTAATTGGTCCATTTTTGTCAGTGCTGTAAAACCTTGGCAAGAAAGAGGTAGTTGGCAATCTGCAGATATTTCATGGGAATGCTCATTTTTATTTTGGGATTTGTGCAATGGTTTAGGTTTAGCCTTCTTTAATTTAAAGACCCTTTTTCTGCAGGATAATGAGATTTCACATCATCAGAGATTGCGCTTCAGTTCATCAAATGTCAGAAACGCTGAGTGGTCTAGATTTTTTTTTTTTTTTTAAAGTGTCGCAATGCGAATGTGAACAATTTGCTGCGGACACCTGCCTCGACAGATGGGCTCCATGCAAAAATGATGTGCTGTTCCTAATTACTGGAAAGTGGGCTCGGGGAGTAAGCAGTGCTGTATTTACCGCGAGGCATCCTAGGCGGATGCCTATGGCGGCAAATTTTGGGGGGCGGCAGCGCCCCCCAGCACTGAAAAAAAAAAAATTAAAAAAAAAAAAAAAAAAAAAATCCGGCCCTTTAAAAAAAAAAAAAAAAAACCCCACCGCGCTTGCAGGCAGAGACGGAGGTGAGAAGGGATCGGAAGATCCCCCCTCACCATCGCTCTGCCTGCCAGGCTGCACGGGGAGCCGAACAGGCAGCACAGAGAAACCTCCGTGCTGCCTGTTCGGCTCCCCGTGCAGTGTGCCGACAAGGAAGTGCCGACAGGTCACGTGACGGGCGCGCTGACGTCATACGCGCGCCCGGTCACGTGACCTGTCGGCACAATCGCCGGGAAGCCGAACAGGCAGCATGGAGGGACCATGCTGCCTGCCTGCCAGGGAAAGGTAAGTGCTGATGGGATGGGATGTGTGTGTGTGTGTGTGTGTGTGTGTGTGTGTGTGTGTGTGTGTGTGATTGGAGACAGTGTGTGTGAATGAGTGGGATGGGAGTCAGAGTGTGTGTGATGGGAGACAGTGTGTGTGACTGAGTGTGATGGGAGTCAGAGTGTGTGTGATTGGAGACAGTGTGTGTGAATGAGTGGGATGGGAATCAGAGTGTGTGTGATGGGAGACAGTGTGTGTGACTGAGTGTGATGGGAGTCAGAGTGTGTGTGATTGGAGACAGTGTGTGTGACTGAGTGTGATGGGAGTCAGAGTGTGTGTGATGGGAGACAGTGTGTGTGAATGAGTGTGATGGGAGTCAGTGTGTGTGATTGGAGACAGTGTGTGTGAATGAGTGTGATGGGAGTCAGAGTGTGTGTGATGGGAGACAGTGTGTGTGACTGAGTGTGATGGGAGTCAGAGTGTGTGTGATTGGAGACAGTGTGTGTGACTGAGTGTGATGGGAGTCAGAGTGTGTGTGATGGGAGACAGTGTGTGTGAATGAGTGTGATGGGAGTCAGAGTGTGTGTGATTGGAGACAGTGTGTGTGAATGAGTGTGATGGGAGTCAGAGTGTGTGTGATGGGAAACAGCTTGTGTGACTGAGCGTGATGAGAGACTGTGTGTGACTGAGTGTGATGGGAGACAGTGTGTGTGACCTGTGTGTGATGGGAGACAGTGTGTGTGACTGTGTGTGATGGGAGACAGTGTGTGTGACTGAGTGTGATGGGAGTCAGAGTGTGCGTGATGGGAGTAGGAGTGTGTGACTGAGTGTGATGGGAGTGTAAGCTTGATGTGAGTCTGAATGATGGGGCATGTCTTAGGTGTGTAACGTGGGTGTGCAGCTTGGGTAGGGGGGTGCCCGGATTTTGTCTGCCTAGGGCAGCACAAAATCAAGATACACCACTGGGAGTAAGCATATGTCTTGGCTGTCTGAGCAATTGCTTTGCTGATTACAAGTGGTTAATGCAGAGAGGGGGGGAGGGGGGCAGAATTGAGAAATGAAATGATTCCCAATGTTAACCTTTTCATCAGGAATAAGCACAGCCAAGAAACCTGGCTAACCAAATATAGACTGACACACAGGTAGTTTGACACAATTGGATAACTATATGCTACATGAGAGTTAAAGTGATCTAGCGACACCTTTTACATTTTATAAATCTTTATTCACTTTTCGACAATATCCAAAAATATAAATATGTACAGATGTACATTGTCAGTGTGGTACAAAGTCTTTAAAAAACATCCTATACAGAAAAAAGAAGACACCAAAAAGAAAACACAATCATAGACAAACAGGTTACGTTGCTCCAAGCTTCAGATCTAGCGACACCCAAGCTCGGCATTCCATTGAGTTTGACTGAGATTTTGTTAGAGCTTATGTGCTAATTCAATACTTTGCCGTGTAAATGGGACGCTCTCAAACCACGTTCCCACAGTCCCAATTTACTTCTCCAGTGTTCCGATTCTCTGGGAAATTGAAGGTAATACATTATGCACATCCACAAACACTGCTTGCACATTTGTGATTGGTTAGCATCCAACGTGCCAGACACCTGTGCATATGCAGCTAGATGGCGAGGAAGTGTCAGTAACTCCACACACCCCTCCATGACCACTTTCCCAGCATCCCAATTCCTAGGATGTCAATGTTGGGAGATGTCTAACTCACACTGTATTATTTAATTTATATGGCTCACATTTTTAATAACACAAGAGTACAGCAGAACCCACCCTAAACCATCTCACACCAAAACCCACCCTAACCCATCTCACACCAGAACCCACCCTAACCCGTCTAACCCCAGAACCCACCATAACCCATACAATACCAGAACCCACCATCACCCCTTTAACACCAGAACCTACCTTAACCCATCTCACACCAGAACCCACCCTAACCCGTCTAACCCCAGAACCCACCGTAACCCATACAATACCAGAACCCACCATCACCCCTTTAACACAAGAACCCACCCTAACCCGTCTAACCCCAGAACCCACCGTAACCCATACAATACCAGAACCCACCATCACCCCTTTAACACCAGAACCCACCCTAACCCGTCTAACCCCAGAACCCACCGTAATCCATACAATACCAGAACCCACCATCACCCCTTTAACACCAGAGCCCACCCTAACCCCCACACTTCAATGTTGGGGCATACCTTAACCCTGCTACTGAAACATTGAAATTCACATTTAACTGGTTTCCATTTAAAATGCCAAGACAAGTTTGTAATGTCTTAAATTAAAGTTTCCAGAATTTAGTCCGTGTGGTCCAGACAACTTGTCTTTCTATGTACAAACGAAATAAAACAGAAGTACCTAATCAGTAATGTAATACAGTATCTACATTTGTCATGAAAATTCTAAACCATTTAAACATTATCCTCTGGGCAGAAAAAATGCCAGTGTTTTGTACCACTCAACAAAGTATGACATGGAAAAACATCAAACTGGCTCATTAAATGAAAAAAGAAAACACAGGGAAAGAAAATATTTAACATAAATACATTTTTTTTTGTATTCACTAACGAGGCTGAATAAAACAGGATCTGCTCATATTTACATACATACATATACACACACATATATCTCAGTATATATAAATATACATATATATATATATATATATATATATATATATATATATATATTATGTGTAGAACATTAAATACAATTGCTTAAAAAAATAAAAAAACAACACGCGATGTGCACATCAATGAATGGTTGTTTTTGTTTCTTCCCCCAAAAAAAGACTTTGATAAATGACTCTCCTGCTCTCTGAGGTGTGAACCTGGGAGGTAATAGGGTCTGATGCTGTCCAGGTCTCCATGCAGAGCAGGATAGGAATTTGTGTCTCAGATATTACACTGTAATGGAGACCGTTTATTTTTCATCTTTATACACGCTGTTTGCATATTTTCTCTTTTTTTTCTCTGCCAGCGACATGTAACAGAAGGCTTCTCCAGAATAGTTGGGATTCTCTTACAGTTTACACAAGAAGAGAAAAAAGAAGGTTTTAGCTGCCATCTCACATCGGGGCTTGACGGAAAACTGGTAACAGTGATTAAAGATATTTACATACACGCTACGAAATTATGAAAGAAGTCACAGATGGACAAGCATGCGTAAGACACATAAACAGTATCATGCTCATACTACAGTTCAATGTACATAGTACAGCCTTCACCATTGAACAAATTGAGAAAAAACATGCTTAATGATCTCCCACCCTAGCCAACAGCCCCGCTGAACAGTCCCAGCCTCATTCCAGGATATTACTACACTCAGGTTACCAGTTATTGACCTTCGCTATCGCATACAGCTGCAAACACTTAAGGACCTTTGCTTTTACACTTCCAGTTTTGCTCACCTGTTCTACAACTCTCCTTTCTGTATTTTGTGCAACTCAATTCCATGGAATCAAGGATTTTAAGCATGCGTGGGATAGACACAAGGCTATCCTAGCTATAAGACCGGGAACGGGGGACTAATAAAAGTACTCACAAAAAATTGGGCAGACTAGATGGACCGAATGGTTCTTATCTGCCGACACATTCTATGTTTCTATCTCCAGCTCTCTCTCTTCCTTCCTTAGTCATTCACAAATCCGTCAAAATTTGTTACAATTCACTACATGAGAAAGGATGGACACCATAATGTTCATGGGAGACATTTCCTGGATTTCTGATGGACAATTTAATTATGTTCTATGTACCTTCACCATCCATGCCACCGACACTTTGCCTATCCATCACCTAAGTCTATCTTTCAAGCTCAGTAATTTTGGCCTGCTGTACCTATAGTAAAAATCATTTAATTTGCACTTCTTCGTCCCCCCGATCTTCAGTTCAACTCAGCTGTAAAGGCATGAAAGGTCTATTGTGACCTAGTTCTATCTTCACCCCTTCAGGACAAAGGAATGTCTATCCTTGGCTCATATAACAAAAAAAATAAAGAAAATAAACTCAGTCATATGTTTCCTCGTTTCAGCTATCATCTCCCCAGTTAGTTGAGTACAGTTTCCTGATCAATATCATATTCATCCTTTCATCTATGTCTCTCTCCTCAAGCACTGCGATGTACCTAGACCATCCAGAGATGCAGTCACCCACTTTCTTCTTCACTTCCTGTCAGAAGTACGAGAAATTAAGCAATGAGGAAAGTGCATATAATGTAATAATAATAAAGTATTCAATCAGGAAATAAACATGCTTTCAAGTTGATTAAAGGGATGTTACGTTCCAATTTGACAGGTCTAATTTTAGAAAGGTACTCTTTTCACAAACCTTACATCAACACCACCCGAAATAACTAACAACCCTAAGTACTAAACAGATTTGAACTCGGATGCCAAATTTGACTTAGTCTCAAAATGAAAATTGACCTCCAAAGTCGTATTTTAATGAATAGACCCAATCTGGGAATAGAATGCCTCATTTGTGTGGGATTCGCCTTTGTCCTGGGTCCCCACATTTTTTGGAACTTATCCATTATGTGATGTATGCGGGCCGACTTTTTCTCCATTAACATTAAGTTCCATATAGTTGTTCTGATTTCCACCTCAGTGGGGATACTAGTCATACTTCAGCTGTTCCCTTGTAAGTAAGGAAGATTTGGGGCTGTATTATATTAAATATCATTCTTACCCTAGAGCAGAGCTCATTTACGCTGCGGCCATCTTGCACAGTGGTTGACCCAGAGTAGCATTTTTTTTAATAGGCACCATGGGAAGTCCAGGTAAGTAGTTAAAGGAAGCAAGGCTTAGAGATAGCTCCTTAGGGACAAAAAATCGACTCTCCCGCAGGAAAGAAACCAGGCTTGCCTCGTTGTCAAGGTAGGTAAATGATTACACCTAAGGATCCCAGGTGTCAGGATACAAAACAGCCGACCAAGCTGCAAATCCACTGAAATACACAAATAACACACCAGCACTCTGGTATCCAGTATAAAATAAAACATTTAATGGGGATGGAGGTATAAAGTGCAAACGCAAGTCTGGTACAACACACACTTAAAGCATTTCGCATCTAGCGTCGCTAGACGCGAAACGCGTTAAGTGTCTGTTGTACCAAACTTGCGTTTGCATGTTATACCTCCATCACCATTAAAGCATTTTATTTTCTACTGGATCAGTGAGTGCTGGTGTCTTCTTTGTGCATTTTAGCGAACGCTCCATCCACCAAATATGGGGCTTTTGGTATCTACACCCACTAGAAATGGCATTCCAGGGGTACGTGCTCTGCAAATGGGAAGCACCGTAATGAAAGACTGTGTGTCAAATTAAAATTAACATTAGAAAAAGTTACTAAAAGAGATTGGAAGACTGAGTGCCAATTTAAAATTAACATTAGAAAAAGTTACAAGTGGTCACCACCTGCTCCCTTAGAAAATAGATAAAACAAATGAATGACAAACAATTCCGTTGTGTAAGGTGCCTGCACTACCATCCATATATATCCTCATTATAGGATCCTCTCAATAAAGAGAGAATGGCAGGGAATTGAGATAGGAATTAGGCCAAGTTGGAATTTTTTTTCCAATGCAGCTGAATGGAAGAACTTTTCCAACTCCGCTACTTGTTATTTTAACTGAATTTTTGCAACTCATTTGTCAGCTGAACTAGGCTTTGGATTTTGCCAAGCAATTTAAAAAAAAAAAAAAGCTATTTTGAAACAAAATGATGTCCGTTTTCATAAACAAAAGTCACATTAACAGACAAAAAACTTCCACTGGAATGTGAAACATTTTACACAGATACTGGGATTAAGGTTTTACTAGGAAACGTTTCGTAACTTCAAAATTGTTAATTCTCAATTATAACATGATGTACAGTGTGAATTCATGTGTCGTTTACAAGCAAAAGTAGAACCCTGGTTATCTGGCAAACTATTTACAGATAAAATGTAGAAAAATGTGAGGGCTCTGTTCACTAACAAGGGAATTGCAAAAAATCCAGCATTATTAGTCGAGTTGGAAAGATAGGCAAGATTAATACCTGATTTTTGAAGGTTACTTCAGCTCACAGTTAAGTGAATAGACACGAATGATTTCATGTTCTATGGGGCATTTACATATAAGTGTCTACTCACTACAGACCGATTTGGCCCGAAAGCCAGATCGGTCAAAGTAGCTATTAATTATCGAGTCCCAAAAAAACTCCTGAAATGAATGATTTACAGGAAAGCTGTTAATATGAGCAGCTTGCAGGAAAGACACGAAGGAGGCGATAGGGTAGAAAAATCCTTAGACAAAAGGTTAAGTGACACATGAACATAGAATGTGTCGGCAGACAAGAACCATTCGGTCCATCTAGTCTGCCCAATTTTCTAAATACTTATTAGTCCCCAGTTCCTTATCTTATAGCCTTGTGCCTATCCCACGCATGCTTAAAATCCTTGACTGTGTTTACCTCTACCACTTCCGCTGGAAGGCTATTCCATACATCCACTACCCTCTCAGTAAAGTAATACTTCCTGATATTACTATTAAACCTTTGCCCCTCTAATTTTAGACTATGTCAACTAGTTGTGGTAGTTTTTCTTCTTTTAAATATACTCTCTTCCTTTACTGTGTTGATTCCCTTTATGTATTTAAATGTTTTTATCATATCCCCAATAGGAATGATGAGGGTCCTTATTCTCTGCCTCCGGTTTTGGGCTTTTTTCTATTACCTTTATTTCCTGGTGTTTAAATTAGCAGCAAATGCAACACACACCCTCTAACACACATGGGACACTATCTAATGATGTGAGTTATTATTACTTAGCCCTGGATTTTATCTCAAAATAATTTATCACAGTGTATGCTATTCAATAACCTGAGATATATTAACTCAGGTCATTGAATAGAGCCCAATAACTGTATTGCTATTTTTATGCATGTTGTTTAATAAAGCTTTACTTTTCATATATTTTGCAGTAACTTTATTGTCCTTTTTCATATGAACAGTATCAGTTTTTTGCTGATACCTTTATAAGTTGTATTACACATGAGGACAAGGTTCTTCCGTACACTTATTGAGTGCATCCCTCAATTTAATTATCCGAGAAACATCTCACACATAAAAGGAGTGAGCAAAGTACAGAAAGAATATGTCAAAGAAACAGAAATGCTAGGTAAAGAAGGTCTAGCCTGAAAGTATGAAAGGCTTTATATGTACCGTGAGAAGGCGTTAGTTGCGGTACCTCAGAAGTGAAGAGGTAGAGTTGGAGGACCACTAAACTTTAAAAACAACTTTTGATTTTTTTCAGTGAAGTAAAAATTAGATTGGCTAGCATGGAGGTAAATGGTACCTGCTTTTAAACATACATGTCATTTTCCCTTCACCCTGTATGCTTCAATCCGAAGGTGGATTGATAGGCAGAGGATAGAAAGAGAAGGGCAAACAAAATGGATAATGGAATCAAGGTTTGAGGGAAGCCATACATTTATAGTATGCAAAAACAATGATTTGGACAGCACCCGAGAACCGGCGTATGTTGCACAGAGCACCACTAAGGAGACCACAATTTTTACAATAAAGGCAATAAATGCAGTGTGCACCCATACAACATATAATCTTAATAATTTTAAACATTTTTAATTATTTTTAAATATTTTTAAAAGCACCTAGTTTAGATGAAAAAATATTGGAGATTTAGTCACAATATATGGCCATATTTTGCTTAGCCCACCACTACGCCAAAGTACTCCAAACGTGGTGAGTCCTATCTCTAGCTACTTACTTGGAATGAATCTCTCTGACAATCTGTCTTGAACTAGAATTTATACAAATCTCACTGGACACCATACTCTGTGTATGCACCTGTGAGTGGGTGGAGTACACGCCCAAAAGCTGGTCAGTAGTGGTGGGCTAAGCAAAATATGGCCATATATTGTGACTAAATCTCCAATATTTTTTCATCTAAGCTAGGTGCTTTAAAAAATATTTAAAAATATTTAAAAATTATTAAAAATGTTTAAAATTATTAAGATTATATGTTGTATGGGTGCACACAGCATTTATTGCCTTTATTGTATACATTTATAGTAGACATGCCACTTTCGATGGTATTAAACATACATTTTCCCGGCATGCTTTTCGTCAGATAATCTCAGCCTCATTTTCATTACCCTGTTGCCAAGCGAGGACTCAAGTGATTTCAATATGGGCCTGGTATTTGGAGTATATTTGACTTTCAAACACTTGTGTACAGACTGTATTGGACTCATGTGGTGGCCCAAAGCCATACTAATGAATCTGCATTGCTTTCGTCATTTTCTTCATTAGCTGTAGATAGACATATTTAAAATTTCACGGATCCTTAAAACCTTACGGACACATGGTGTGTATATATGTATACATGTATATGTATGAACAAAATTAAGTTGGCACTCCAAAGCCATGAATATGATGAAAAAGTGAATAATTTATTGAAGATCCCATCCAGAAAATGCAAAAAAAAAAACACATGGAAAGGAGAAAAAAAAAGACCACTTAAAAAGACCAACACCTAATCATAAGCCGGGATTCCTTTGTGGGGAGGAGGTTCTTTTGTTATATATATATGTATATAAACAAAATCATATTAAATTCATCTTTATAAGGATAAATATGGCATCAAACGAAAGCTATACATTTCCTTCAAAAAAGTATATAGTTTGTAAAAGAACACAAAATAAGAAAAGCGAGAAGTTACATTTAAACACACACAAAATGAAAAATCCCCCAAAAAACTATTTTCCTTAAGTAGTTTAGATCAAATTATTAATATAAGATCCTGTTTTGTTTGTGTTCTTTTTTCTCTGAAGGAAGTTTTGCAAATATGCAGCACTTTTTTTTTACAGAATTGAAAACTCACAGTCATTTTGTAACTTTGTTTATTCTAGCGGTAACTCGGTTTTTGTATGTTCATTGTTGCGGTATGTTTTCTTCTGACTCCTACAGCTGATCTTGATTGACAAGTAGCAATTTTCCCAGAGCAGTATATTATTAAATACCTTGAATATTACAGAGCACTCCCCTTGTTTTAATTAAAATGTGAAATGTGATATTTAATTGAAATGTGAATATCGTAATCATTCTTCTTTCGGCTGTGTTAGAGGAAAGTCATTGTGTTCCCAAGACCGGCAAGCAAAGTTTGATAAGAAAGATCATGCTCAGCACAAATGACTACTTAACAAGTATGTGATATTCTTGAGCAGATCAAAGACTTTAGAGTAAGTGATGCAGAAACTGATAAGAATTAGTGATTAATGAAGAAAGGAAAAACGGTTAATTAAATTCATGTTAGGAGCCCATGAGCTGACATTTTGTAGAGATAAACATTGTGACAACCTTAATGCAATGATTGTAACTAATATAGATCTAATTAATCCATTCAAGGGGGGCTCTCATAAAATGTAGTAAAATGTTATATGCGGACGGTCTCATCCTAATTTTGTAATTTATTTTGTAAAGTTACTTCATTTTTATGTGCTTTTTCCAGCTTTGATAAAATAACTTATATGGTAAATAAAAAAATATATATACACAGTACTATTAGGTAAAAAAATTAAAAAAGGAATACAATAAAAATATAAAAACAAATTCACCAGTGACTAATTCACACGCAAATACCAACAAAACAATTACCCAATATCCCATCTCTCCAAAAAAGTAGAAAAATAAATTAGACCTATAATAAAATAGGGCTACAGAATAGAGACCTAATAAAAGATAGTGACACGACGTAACTAAAGTATTCCTAAGATATAATAAAATCGTGTATAATAAAATCAGTAAGGCATATAGGCAACAAATCCAACTTGCAATTACGCCACATAGAATGTGTGATTATATTCCACAGATGCCGTACATTTTTGAAAATGCATTCATTTTCAGTACAAATAGTCAGATCGAATTCTGCGTTCATAATCCAAGGTCATAGGACATGAGTTTACAAAATTGTTATACCTCATAGGTTAACAAAAGTAACTAGAAATTAAAAGAAAGAAATTAATGCATATTTTTCTAGTCAAGTGCTAGCTTTAACATTAATTATATTATTTTATTTATATAATCTTTTTATATAAATATATATATAAAATATAATTTTTATAATTTAGCATTAATTATATTATTTTATTTATATACTCTTTATATAAATAAAATAACATTTATATAATTTAACATGAATTATATTATTTTATTTGTATTCTCTTTATATAAATAAAATCACATATAATTTTGCATTAATTATATTATTTTATTTATTTCTTATTTAAATAAATCGAATAACATTTATATAATTTAGCATTAATTATATTATTTTATTTATATACTCTTTATATAAATAAAATAATATTTATAAAACTTAGCATTAATTATGTTATTTTATTTACATACTCCTTATAAAAATCAAATAACATTTATATAATTTAGCATTAATTATATTATTTTATGTATATACTCTTCCAGGGGACATATGGTCACTAAGCTTACTGAGAAGGAGAAATATGGGACAGGACAAGAAAATCTATTATTTAGAGGGGAGAAAGGAATATTTATGAAAAGGAATAGGCAGCTGTGTAATTAGGACTGGGACTGGGCTAAATAATCTAAGAAACATTTAAATACACCTTTGAAGATATACAAACATAAAGGGAAAAAATGTAACATGAGTAAATGAGTAAATTACCTGTGAAATGGAATGTGTGGACCTCTTCATACTAATTTTAAACATATATTCTTTAAAAAAAAATCTTAATTTTGATGTACTTTTTCATGCTTTGATAATATAACTTACAAGGTGTTTTTTTTCCTATATTGCACAATGTTATTTATGATATATAATTTGGCCTTCTCGTGTTTGATTATTGACTTAGCTGCCTTCTGCTTGACCCAATGTATACCTTTCTTGATTTATATTATTTCAGCACTGTCTGTTTCGCAGGGGAAATACCTGATACCTGCTTTGAAGTTGAGTTCTTTCTGCTTTTAATTAACTATTTGATATTTTCACACTTATGAACTACAGTTCATAATTCCCTACTTCCCTCAAAAATATATTAAATTATGTTTTTGTTTACCACAAAGGACTACAGTAATAAAATCTGGTTATTCAGCAGAGGGATAATTAGATAATTCTGTATCATTGACCTTTATTTTAAAAGGAGTCTAGCGACTCTGCGCCATAGATACAACATCAATGCATGGAATAATAATGGTTTTTTTTTAGTAGGACATTATTTTGATAATACTCAACTTTTAAGATATATGTTATACTCCATTGAGAAATAAATTCCATTTATTTGTGCTTCCTTTTCTATTGATTGCTGTGCCTATGTTGCTGTGGCTTGATAAGCAAATTAACTGATTTTCAATGAGAAATATGTCATTTGCATATCAAGCCACAAGATGATGTCATAAGCATGAGACACCACACACTGTTTTAAATCATGTATTTTTACCTTTTTTCATGGATTTAAATGCAATTTTGCTAACACACTGTTTAGATCATTTTCCAGCATTTTTATTGTCTATAGTCACACCATAAGCAATGTTTTGGTGCATAAAGTCCCTTGAACCATTTTCAAATGGTTGCTTGCTGTCCTTAAAGTGAGAGACACAGATGATGCCGCCAGCCAGCCTCCTTGAGCCAGTCAGCAGAAACTGATACAGAAGGCGCTATGCACTAGAAAGGTGAGCTGCGGTGGGAATGAACATTTCATTTCACCAATTTAGCTATACATTGGCCAGGGACAAACCTGGTGAGTTTTCCGCACTAAGCAAACACGCTGGGTATGTTCCCGCACAATGTATATCTAATTTAGTGAGAAAAATATTCATATCACCACAGCTCACCTTTCTAGTCTCTGCTGACTGGCTGAAGGAGGCTGGCTGGCAGCATCACCTATGACAGGCCCTGGAAAAGTAGCAATTTTATCCCTTTGAAGGGGGCAAAATAACAACAACTTGTTTCCATTAGAGTTATTCTTAGTGTTTAATTGTTTCTTTATCTATATTTGTTCCCCAAGACATAATTGTGGCTTGAAGTAAAATAATTTCACACATCTGCATGATATCTCTTGAAGCAGACCATTAATATCCAGCTCACTGTGTATCAGGACACATCTCTCTAGTTCATAAGAGACACACAACTACAAAGCAGCACATTTTTTAGATACTTAAATGGGAAAAGGAAAGTAAAACAAGTATTAGTCAGATTATAAACAAAAGAAGGATGCTATGTAGAAGAGGATAAAGACCTAGCAGACTGCCTTAATGAATATTCTTCTTCAGTTTTTACAAATGAAAATGAGGCAAGGGGACCTCATGTAGGGAAAAAGACTAATGAGTCATCGAAATCAGAGACAGCATGGGTTTACTTAAGGGAGATCATGCCAAACTAATATTTTTCGATTGGGTGACTAAAATAATAGATCAGGGTGGTGCAGTAGACATTGCTTACCTAGATTTCAGTAAGGCTTTTGACACTGTCATACATAGAAGGCTTATCAATAAACTGCAATCTTTGAGATATTTGGATATCAATATTGTTCAATGGATTAGACAATGGCTGAGTGACAGGCAACAGAGGGTTGTAGTCACTGTAGTCAATGGGGTATATTTGATGCAAGGTCTTGTTACTACCTCAGGGATCTGTACTTGGACCCATTCTCTTTAATATTTTTATTAGCGATATTGCAGAAGGTCTTGTTGGCAAAGTATGTATTTTTGCTGATGATATAAAGATTTGCAGCAGGGTTGATATTCATGGAGGGATAAGCCAAATGGAAAATGGTTTAGCTAAACTAGAAAAATGGTCAGAGCAGTGGCAACTGACATTTAATGTGGACAAGTGCAGGATTATGCACCTTGGGTGTAAAAACCCAAATGCAGAATATAGACTATTTGGTACAGTCCTAACCTCAACATCTGAGGAAAGGGATTTAGGAGTAATAATTTCAGAGGACTTGAAGGTAGGTAGGCAATGCAATAGAGCAGCAGGAAATGCTAGCAGAATGCTTGGTTGCATAGGGAGAGATATTAGCAGTAGAGGGAAGTGCTCATGCCATTGTACAGAGCACTGGTGAGACCTCACTTGGAGTATTGTACGCAGTACTAGAGACCGTATCTCCAGAAGGATATTGATACTTTGGAGAAAGTTCAGAGAAGGGCTACTAAACTGGTTCATGGGTTGAAGGATAAAACTTACCAGGAAAGGTTAAAGCATCTTAACATGTATAGCTTGGAGGAAAGACGTAACAGGGGGGATATGATAGAAACATTTAAATACATAAAGGGAATAAACACAGTAAGGGCAGAGAGTATATTTAAAAGAAGAAAATGTATGGAATAGGTAATCACAGTAAGCAGAGGTAAGCACAGTGAAGGAGTTTAAGCATGAGTGGGATAAGCACAAAGCTATCCTAGATATAAGATGGGGAACAGGGGACTAATAAAAATATTTAGAAAAATGGGCAGACTAGATGGACCGAATGGTCTATGTTTCTATGTTTCTATCAAAACTGTGGAATTGTTTCAAAGAAAGACATATGGAAAAAAAACAAATAACTATAAAACATTTCCAAAAGAGACTTCTCACTTGTCTGCAGGGATAGTGTCTTAGAAGATGGTCTGTCACTCTGTAGCAACACATCTGCACACGTACAGAATTCTTCCTCCTCCTGTGTCCCACAAACTCCATGGAACACCAGAGTATAAATTTGGCACTGCACAGTAGCGGTCCAAAATAGGCTCTGTTGTGCGTGAAATTTGACATTTGGGAGGCCATTTTCAGAGCTGCAATCAAATTTGCAGATTGACCCCATCCTTAAAGACCAAAAGCACCAAAAGGACCATTGGGTGTTTAAGGGTTCATTTTGTGTTCCTGGCATCAATCTCAGAGTAACCAGGAACCTGAACAGCATCTTTACAGAACTTGTGGGTTCCCTGCTAAAACGCGAGACCTTGGATTTGAGCACAGCAGAATTTCAGACTGAGGCAGCTCAAAGTGGACTTGTCTTACAGAGGGGATCCCACTGCAGGGATCTGCAACTGATCCACAACACTGCTACCTGTTTAAGAGAGAACGAGAGAGAAAAAACTCTGTCAAGGGGCACTTGCTGCTATGTCCATGTTTCATCATGAAAATAGCGGCTTTGCTATTACCTCCATAGAATTAACATCGGCCTCAAGCCAACTTTACAGCTGGATGGAAACTCTACATGTAGCAGCTAACTTGTTTACAGTTAGCCACAGAGCTTGCAATATGGTTTGCACATTTACTATTTACTATATTGCTACTGATTCAATATCTACACATTTAGCATTGTCAGTGGAATAGTAAAATACCCATGTACAGTATTCAGAAAGTAATATGTATAAGAGTTTGATCCAGCATTGTTAATGTAGGACGCTTTGCTTATCTCTGTTCATGAATACAAGTCATTTTAATAAATAGTTACACTGTGCTATATTTTTCTACTACTTCTATTATGCATTGGGGTTTATTTGGTTTCCAGTCTAGTCAACGTTTTTTTAGTGTTAATTCTTTTCCAAATGAACATACAATCATGGGTATGAGAAGTATTATACATATTTTAAAGTTATGCAATTATATGACCTTTATAATTACCACAGAACTTGCAGGAAATAAAGCAATAAAATAGCAAGAGGTCAAGATTCAGCTACCCTTGGTTATCTAGTAGGGGTGTTAACATGCCAGGTGCACAATCAGTACCCAACTTCATACTTCATTTCTACATACCTGTTATAAGAGTAAACTACTATATAGGACCATGTCACATATAATCTTAAAGGGACTGTCTGGTGCCCAAAATTCATGGTAATGCATATTAATCTGCTTTCAATGCGCTTTGCAGATGAAATTGTGAAATTACAGTTTACAAGAAACCAGGACTGCCCACGCAAGCTGAGTAAAAATCAATTTCCTTTTCTTTATTATTTTGCTGCAGGAACAAATGTAAATAATGCCCTTCAAATCAATTTAATTTCCTCTCTCTAGTGATGTCATCAGACAGTGTGTTGCCCTGCTCTAAGAGATTCTACTGTGTACAAGAGCAAGTTTATCACAGTCCATACAATGTATTATTTTCCAGCAGCACAGGAAGTGACTAAATAAAAAAAACAAAACGTTATATCCTCAGTGTCTATATAATCAGTGCTGCGCAATGCAGTAAACATGCAGAGTAATCACTGGTAGAGGGCTTGAGTCACATATAAAAAATTTGATTTATGCAGAATTTTGTTTAAACAAAATAAAATGAAAGAAAATGTATGCCTAAATCCAGACTGCTTTGTACCCTTTACATTCACCCACAATTCTTGTTCTGTTAAATAAATATTAATATCATTTCACAAAAAGCTCTAGTGAGACTCGAAACTGCGGCTCTAGACATAGCCTGGTGTGTTTCACACAATCCTTTATTTCAGCTATCCTCTACTGGATGACAGCCATAACTTCTATAAGAAGTTTGGATTTGGAACCAGCAATGGTTTTCATGCCTGCCTCAATCATTTCCAATGAATGGAACTTTAGGGAAATGTAAGTCAATTGCATCACGAAACAGAATGTTGAGAATAAATGAAAAGGAACAGTTGTGCTCAATTAGGAAATGATGCTATGGAAAGCATATAGGTGGTGACTGTTTATTGCCCTATAACTCATCCACCAAAGGACAGCAACGAAAAACTGAAGCTTTTTTAATGTTAGAATAATATTAAATATTTGTGTTAAAAATAGACAGGCTGCAGTTTTATGATAATACAAGTAACTTGTTCATCTAAGGCTCGTAGACCAACCTGGGATAATTTTACCATCATCATTACATAGCGATGCAGCAGTTCATGTTGATATATATTTAGTGCATAAAAATATAATTCTCAGATAAATGGGACCAAGGAAGAGTAGAAAAAATTCCCAAAAAATCCAGACCTTGAAAAAGTCACAGTACATTTCCAGCTCTGCATCAAGTTGCCAAAAAAAAAAAAAAATGTATGTCATTAAAAACTGTAATTACATGTCTAATGTTTTAAAAAAAAAAATCATTTTAGAAAATTAAAAGAGGACATTCTAGAATGACCATTTATTGATCTGGAAATTGGTAGAGAGACCAACGCACTTAAATCCTTAAAAAATAGGCAAATGTTATTCTGCACTAATCTACATGCCATTTTTAAAAAAAAAAATTCAGCTTGGTAACTTACATGAGGCAAAAAATGCGTCTTGTTAAAAGAGTTAGACTATGATTACTTTATTTTTTTTGTATATTTATTTCAATGTGTGTGTATGATATATTTATATTCTGGAAAATGGAAAATAGAGTGTTTGCGGAAAAATTTTGTACATGAAAAGTTTCTTTCGGCTTAATAAACAGTCCGAAGAAATAATCAAAAATAAAATAAGTTGACCATGACTTACAAAATTGAAATATATATATATTTTTAAATGAATTACACATGACACGCATGATCATGAAAGAAATATAAGTCCATTTTAATTAATTAAATTATAACTGCTTGTCACAAACTTTAATTTTAGATTGCAAATTAAAATGTCCAGTATCCTTTGTCTTACAATGTAAGTTAAACAGACTAAAAATGTAAACATCAAATGCCAAAACATTCTGTTGGGTAAACTATTTTTTTTTTTCTGATGACTTTAATAAGATCAACTACTGTAATGTTCAAGAAACGTAATAACCACAGTTGTATTGCACAGAGACATTGCTTGGTAAATAACATAAATTAGCATGTTTCGAAAAAATATTTAGATCTAAGAAATTAGTAATAAAAATACATTACTGACAGATGTTTTTATAAGTAATGCCAGACTACACAATATGGTAACAAAACAATTTTGGAGATTGAAGAATTTTTCATGAAATCATATGTTTCTGTCCAAATGCTTTTCAGCACAGAGAACTGTGCCAACTGCTATAAATGGTACTGCAAAATAAGATATTGGAATTTATAGTCTAAAACCAACATAAGCACACAAGGATTTTAAGACTTAAATCTACTGGGTGTATTTAAGCCAATACTCAACAAAGTTATTCTTTATTTAATTTTCCGAGACATGGTTCGTCCGGGTTCATTTTTAATTTATGCTGTTGTTCTTGGAGTGGTAAATCTGCTGGCATGCACCAATTGACCGCTTGGGAATTAATCAATAATATCATCACTAGAATGCACAATGTTTTAGTTATAGAGACATTAATCCGATTTAACTTTTTACTGATCAACATCACTGTTCATGGAGACCTTAATTAATTTATTATAACTAGAGGACTACAAAAAGAATCGTTGTCTTGGATTTCATCTTACATATTTATGAATAGTGCTAGACGTTTATTACAATTGTAGAGTGCATGATATATTTTTTTTTACCTCCTTAGTCGCTCAGAAGAGACCTTCCTTCTGGTAGAATGGTGTAATATTACACTACACTCAGTCTAGAGCTTATATTCTGCGTCTCAAGAAGGACTGAAGAAGGCAAAGGGTGGCCATACTCGGTCTTTGTTAGTAATATACTATTCAATGTGTCTGTTATTTTCTGCACACTGTGCATGTAAGGGGTTTTAGAAAAACAACACGCAGAGTTATAAATGGTTGCATCAACATTAAGATTTCGAGCTTCATGATCCAAGGAGGAATGTGATTGCCTTTTACATAGAAACATAGAATGTGTCGGCAGATACGAACCATTCGGTCCATCTAGTCTGCCCAAATTTTTTTTTTTTTTTTTTTTGACACTCAGATTCTGTGGCGTTTTTGTTTTGGATTGTGTAAACCAGTCCCTTGTGTGCTTCCAGATCATCCTTGTGTCTTTTTTACTATCTGCGTTGCTCTTACTCTTGTTGTTAGTTATCAAAATCATCCCTTGTGTTGTCTATTTCAGAGCACATAAATTAACCCCTTAGTGACATGACTTTTTTGGCTTGTCCGACGCTTGGTGACATGGGCTGTTTTAACATTTCTGAGCAGTTTGTGTTTTGCTGTAATTTATTTCTGTCTCATTTAGGGTACCCGCACAAACTATATATCGTTTTTATCGTCATAAGAAGGGCTTTCTTTTGATACCATTATTTTGATAATAGCATATAATTTGATGTAAAAAAAATAATAAAATATGGCAAAAAAATTGAAAAAATTATTTTTTTATGACTTTTATTTGAAAAATCGTATACTCATGTACAAGAGACAACAAAAAAACACTGCTAAAAAGTTTCTAATATATGTCCTGAGTTCAGAAATAGCCCATGTTTTTATGTTTTTGTGCTTTTTTATTCATGTTACAGGGCCAGAACTATAAGTGGTGCAAAGCTATTTTAAAATCCCTTCTTTCAAAATTAGCGATAGTGACATTGTAACACTGATTTCTGTACTAAATCCATGAATGACCCCCAACATGTACATATTTTTGAAAACTAGACAACTCAGGGCATTTAACTTGGGGTATTTTGACACATTTCATGTAGCCATTTTACCACCAATCTATGCCAAAGTTTGCAGCAAAAAATCTTTTTTTTTAATTTTTCACATATATTGCAATTTAGGTAAACATTACCTTAAAATGTGAAGGGGTATTTCCAAATAACACCTCAATATGTGTTCAGCAACATCTCCTGAGTACAGGGATACCACCCATGCATAGGTTTGTTGGTTTGTTTTGGGGCTAAAAGGCCACATTTAGGGGGTGCGCCTTTTGGTTTTCCAACTTGGAATTCTGACATGCAGAAAACTTGTGCCCATGTCCCATTTGGGACATTTTTGAAGCCAGAAAGTGTATTCTACCCCACAAAACCATATATTTTTTTAAACTAGACACCCTAGGGTATTTCAAATGGTAGTATTTTAACACTTTCCATGCACTAATTATACTACCAGCCTATGTCAATGTTTTGGGTAGTAATTTTTTTTCACATACATTGAACTTTGGGCATGAATTCACAGATCCTGTTATATGTCAGTGCCAAACAACACCTCAATATGTGTTCAGCAACATCTCCTGAGTACAGGGATACCACCCATGTATAGGTTGGTTAGGTTATTTGGGGGTTAAAAGGCCACATTTGAGAGGTGCGCTTTTTGGTTTTCCAACTTGGAATTCTGACGTGCAGAAAACCTGCGCCCATGTCCCATTTGGGACATTTTTGAAGCCAAAAAGTGTATTCTATCCCACAAAACCATATATTTTTGAAAACTAGACACCCTAGGGTATTTCAAATGGTAGTATTTTAACACTTTCCATGCACTAATTATACTACCAGCCTATGTCAATGTTATGGATAGTAATTTTTTTTCACATACATAGTACTTTGGGCATGAATTCACAGATCCTGTTATATGTCAGTGCCAAACAACACCTCAATATGTGTTCAGCAACATCTCCTGAGTACAGGGATACCACCCATGTATAGGTTGGTTAGGTTATTTGGGGGTTAAAAGGCCACATTTGAGAGGTGCGCTTTTTGGTTTTCCAACTTGGAATTCTGACGTGCAGAAAACCTGCGCCCATGTCCCATTTGGGACATTTTTGAAGCCAAAAAGTGTATTCTACCCCACAAAACCATATATTTTTGAAAACTAGACACCCTAGGGTATTTCAAATGGTAGTATTTTAACACTTTTCATGCACTAATTCTACCACCAGCCTATGTCAATGTTATGGATAGTAATTTGTTTTTCACATTCATTGTACATCGGGCATGAATTCACAGATCCTATTATGTGTCAGTGCCAAACAACACCTTAATATGTGTTTAGCAACATCTCCTGAGTACAGGGATACCACCCATGTGTAGGTTAGTTAGATTATTTGGGGGCTAAAAGGCCACGTTTAGGGGGGGGTGCATTTCCAACTTGGAATTTTGACATGTAGTCAGCCTGCGCCCATGTTCCATTTGGGACACTTTTGAAGCCTGTCAAAGTATTTTACCCCATAAAACCATATATTTTGGAAAACTAGACATCCTAGGGTATTTAAAATTGTGGTATTTTAACACTTTCCAAGTGCTAATTCTACCACCAACCTATGTCAAAGGGATGGGATGGCATTTTTTCCCCACACACATTGTAGTTCAGGCAGGAATTTTCAGATTCTGGTATTTGCCACTGCCAACCAACACCTCAATATGTGTTCAGCAACATCTCCTGAGTACAGGGATACCCCCCATGCATAGGTTTGTTGGTTTGTATTGGGTCTAAAATTCCACATTTAGGGGGTGCGCAATTCCAACCTGGAATTTTGACATGTAGTCAGCCTGCGCCCATGTTCCATTTGGAACATTTTTGAAGCCGTCCAATGAATTTTACCCCATCAAACCATATATTTTTGGAAAATAGACATCCTAAGGTATTTCAAATGGTGGTATTTTAATACTGTATAGGTACTAATTCTACCACCAGCCTTTGTAAAAGTTTGTGGTAGTACTTTTTTGGGAGTTTTTTTTCCCACATGCATTGTACTTCAGGCATGAATTCACAGATTCTGGTATATGTCACTGCCAAACAACAACCCAATATGTGTTCAGCAACATCTCCCGAGTACAGGGATAGCACCCATGCATAGGTTTGTTGGTTTGTTTTTGGCTAGAAGGCAACATTTGTGAGATGCGCATCTCAAAATTCCAACTTGGAATTTTGACATGTAGTCAACCTGCGTCCGTGTCCTTTATGGGATATATCTTTGAAGCCAGCCAATGTAATTTACCCCCACCAAACCATATATTTTTTTATCGGTAGACCCCCATCACTACTTGTGGCAAGGGCTCAGCAGCCACCGATACATCGCTAGATGATGTATCAGAAAGCTGAATAGGGTCAAAATCGAACCCTGAGTCCGCGGCCTCAGAATCAGTGCGTAAGCAGTGATCTCGAGCAAAGAAGGGGTTAATAGCTCTTAGAAGAGCCTATCTAGTACTGTAATACATTACAGTACAAATAAATTAATCCATAAAACAGTGCAGACAGCAAAACATACTGTTGCTGTGCAGGATTACTGCTTACACAGTGATGAATGGCAGGGAAGGGGTTAATACACAGTGAAAGACTTTCATAAAACCTGCTAATTTTATAAAATGTTATTTTATATCACTAATACTGATCTGTCTCTTTCCGTCACAAAAATGTAAGTGAGGAGAGGGAGGCAGATCAATATTTGTGAATATTGATCCGATTAATTTTGATCTGACCAGGGCGAATGGTGAGCTTAATTGAGAAATCACCAAACCGCCTTTGCCACTAATTCGCTGTTACTGATCGCTATGCGCTCAGGCAGCTTAAAAAAAAAAACCTCAAATATTTTTACTTTACATGTAATCCCCTAGCGGGTATGTGTAAAAAAAAAAAAAAAATATGCAGACAGATAAAAATTGCTTTGGCGTCAATATCATTGCGTAAGCAGTGATCGACGGCAAATAAGGGGTTAATAACTCTTAGAATAGCCTTTTTAGTACTGTAATAAATTACAGTACAAAAAAATTAACCCCTAAAAAATGCACAAACAGCAAAAATAAATGCGCTGATGTGCACGATCACTGCTTATGCAAGATCAGTGGCAGGGAAGGGGTTAAACGCAGGGAATTGCTTTAATAAATTTTTTTTTATTGTTTTATTATTTGTGTGTTGTGTATTTATTGTTTTTTTTAACTTTTACTTACTTTTAGAACTTTGATCTGTCTCTCTCCCTCACTAAAAAAAATGTGAGGAGAGGGAGACAGATCATAACTGGTCAGATCAATATAGAGTTAATATTGATCTGACCAGTCAGTGGGGATGTTCAGGAGAGCATCCCCACTGCCTGTCAGTGTGCCTGGCAGTCACTGATTGCCTCTGTGAAGAGGCAATCGTGTGACAGCCAGAGAGCACAGGAAGCAGGTACTTCCTGCCTCCTGTGCTCTTGCCCTTAGAAGGGCAGCGCCATCTTGGTCACTTAGTGACCAAGATCGTGCATTTTTTTTTTGTGTTTCTGATTGCCTCGACTTGCGAGGCAATCAGGAACACTTTCTGAGCATAGGAAGCGAAAGATTCGCTTCCTATGCTCATTTTTTAAATGCACGCGTTTTAAAGGCACTGTGCCTTTAAAACCGGCATTTCGATCGCTCTCCGGAGCGATCGAAATGCCGACGGGCATTTTTTTTAGCATTGTACGATGCTTCCACACGGAAGCATCGTTACAATGCCCTTAGAGCACTGAAAGCGGAAAAACTCCGCTTTCAGTGCTCGTTTTGACACAGGACGGACTAGGTCCGTCCTGTGTCACTAACGCCTCGGCACACAGGACGGACCTAGTCCGTCCTGTGTCGCCAAGGGGTTAACATCCAACAGACAAATAACATATATAAACATATAAACATATAAAGGTCGCGGCGGAGAGCTGACTGCCCAACTAAAGTATGCTTTCCCTTTTCTTTCCCTATTTTTTTCCTTTCTTCCTTTTTAAAATCTATTCTGTAACTGGTGATCCCGTTCAAATTCTCTCAATTCTTGTTATCCAGTCCTCTATTGTATCCCATTTTTTGTCCGGCTTAGTGCTGAGCCATATCATGCCTTTTTCCATTTTTAAGTGGTATAAAATTAGATTTTTAAGGTGTGCCCATCCCGGGACAGTATCACTTCGCCAGTTTTTAGCGATTAGGAGTTTTGTAGCAGCGAGGAAGTGCGTGACCAGAAATGTTTCTTCTTTTGTTTTTTTCCTCAGTGCAATGTGCAGTAGAGCGACTTCAGGTCTTTTATCTAATACTATGTTAGAGATTTCTTTTATTTTTTGGAAGCAAATATTCCATAATTGTTTGGCCCCCTCGCATTCCCACCAGATATGCAAATAATCTCCTTTTTCTCTGTTGCATCTCCAGCATACGTTTGTAACCTCTTTGCTTATTTTTGCTAATCTGGTGGGAACGAGATACCAGAAATTCAACAGTTTGAACTGATTTTCTCGTATATTTATGCAATGTATGTCTTTATTATAATTATTTATGGTTTGCAGCCATTCTCTTGGTGAGATTTCTAATCCGAGGGTGTTTTCCCATTTCTCTCGCATCTTATTTATTTGATTCTCTTTCACGTCCCTCAGGGCCTCAAAAGCTTTAGTCATTACTTTTGATATCTTGTTACCCCCCATTATCGATTTCAAGTGACCATTTCTGTTATCTGTACTTAAATTTTTTGATAAAAAGTTCTTAATTCTTAGATATCGAAATATCTCTGTGTTTCGTAGTCCGAATTCTTGGAAGAGTTCTGGGAAAGATTTCAGCTTCCCTAAATGAAGAAGATCTTTTATCTTATTTATACCTGCCAATCTCCATTTGTCTATATATATGGCCTATTATATTTGCTAGGTAGTAGTCTTTTATATCCGGCATACCCAGGCCTCCCTCTTTTACTTTCTGTGTCAATCTATTCAGTGCTATCCTAGGTCTCTTACCCCGCCATATAAATTTAGAGAAGGAGGATTGCAGCATGGCAAGCCAATTGTCAGGTATTTTGCAAGGTAAATGCCGAAACATATAGAGCCACTTAGGGAGAATATATGCCTTTATAACATTAATCCTGCCTGTCCACGAGATAAAAAAGTTCTTCCAGGTTTTTAACAGGGCATTAGTTTCCTTCAGTAATGCCATGAAATTTGTTGGTAAAATGTCCTGTACATCTGGTGTGATTCTAAGGCCCAGGTAATCAATTCCCTTATCTGACCAACCGAAATTATATTTATTCTGTAGGTTTTTTTTTAGTGCCTCTTCCATATTGGGGGATAAAATCCAAGACTTGTCCATATTGAGTTTATAATTAGATACTATTGAGTAGTGCTCAATTACTTTCATCAGTGCTGGCAATGAATATTTGGGTTCTGTTATTGTCAGTAGGATATCATCGGCGTATAACTCAATCTTAGTTTCTTCTTGATCAAAAGGGCATCCCCTGATATCTGTGCAAGCTCTTATCTTAATTGCCAGTATTTCTATTGTAAGTATATATAACATTGGTGATAGGGGGCAGCCCTGACGTGTCCCATTATTCAGTCGGAACCAATCTGAACTAAAGTTCTGTCCTATTGTTCTTGCTGTTGGCTGATCGTATAATGATTTCACTACATTCAGCAGGTAGCCATCCAGCCCAAAGACCTCCAGAACTTGGAACATAAATTCCCAGTTGACTCGGTCAAATGCTTTCTCTGCATCGACGGCTATAGTTAGTACCGTTTCCCCTTCCGTGTTAGCCCAATCTAGTATGTCAATTATCCTTCTGATGTTGTTTGTTGAACATCTCCCAGGTATGAATCCAATCTGGTCGTTATGGATCAATTGGCCTATAACCGTTCTTAACCTGTTTGCTATGATAGCTGCAAAAATCTTTGTGTCCGTATTAATCAAGGATATTGGGCGGTAATTTGCCACTATAGAGGGATCTTTATTATGTTTAGGTATTGGCAATATATTAGCTCTCAGGAATTCTTCTGGACATTTTCCTTTATAGGCTATTTCGTTAAAGGTTTTTGTTAAGTGGTCCGCAATGTTGTATTTAGCTATTTTATAGAACCCAGCTCCCAATCCGTCCGGGCCTGGAGATTTTTGTTTTTCCTGATCTTCTATGGCGTTTAGTACCTCTTCTTTTGTAAATGGACTGTTCAGTTGCTCTTTATAAGCCCTGTCTAATTTTTCAATCTGTAAATCTTTTAAGTAATCTGTTATTTGGTCTGTTCTTCCTTTTGGGTTTATGTTATATAGGGAGCTGTAATATTTATTAAAGGCTGCTCCAATCTCCTGTGGGTTCCTAAAAATCTCTCCCTCGTCTCGTATTTGTTCAATCTGGTTTCTGGCTTGCTTTTTTTTTAGTTGATTGCTTATTAGTTTGCTAGCCTTATTGCCGTTATGATACCAAGTCTGCTTTAATCTCTGTAAATTTCTGGTCATTTTCTGAATGTTTATTTCATTAATTTGTTTTTTGATTTCTTGTATTATAGCTGTCCTCTCTTTAGTAGGCATTACTTTATTTTCCATTTCTAGCTTGTAAAACGTTCTGTATAATGTATTCAGATCCTTCCCCCTTTTTTTCTTTTCGATGGCGTCCAGTTTTATCAGATGGCCTCGAATTACAGATTTGTATGCGCACCAAATTACTGCTGCTGAGCATTCTGTATTTTCTTGGAAATAATAATCTGAGATCTGCCTGATGTATGTTATATTTTCCTCTTTATGGAGTAAGTATTCATTCAGTCGCCACTCTTTAACCTTTACTTCTGCTCTGTTTCCTTTTGATTCCCAGATTACGGCATTATGGTCCGTCCACGTTGTTTCCTGAATAAAGATTTTTTTTGTTGCATTTATTAAGCCAATATTGCCCAGAATTAGGTCAATCCTTGCATAGGAGCAGTGGATGTGGGAAAAATGTGTGAAATCCTTATCCTGAGGGTGGAAAGTTCTCCAAACATCATACAGGACGTTTCTTTTTAGAAGGGTAGAAAAAAAAAAAAATTATTAACATTTCTGTCCTTCTTTGCAAGGCTGTTATATTAATAACGTGAGTGATTGTGTTAATTTATTACTTTTACATGTGATCTCGTGGGGTCAATTATACCTAATAGATCTTGTGAATATTTGTAATTCTATTATTTAAACCAATGTCTTAATTAATTGTGCCGGTGTTTAGAAAATATATAATATTGCCACCCGTAGTATTTTTGTCCTATTTCTTAATAAAACTATTATATTAGTTGCTTGATTAATTGTGCTAATATAGTAATATACTTAAAATCAAGTGTGCCTGGTGATTCCTGTGTTTATTTATAGTTCTGTTACTTATACCCGTGAATAATTGATTGTGTCAATTTTTGATATAGTAAAATTATTACGTCTTATGATATCTCCTCTTCTTGTTACTTAGTGTTGGATTTTATCTTAATCTACTAACTTTAATATATTTGCGTGCTATATCTCTACTGTTGACTTTATATTATGTTGATTTTATTACTTTACTATAATATGGTCGTGTGTGCTAGTATTTACCTTGGTAAATTGTTTGTGTTTTGTGTACTTAATTTATTTCTATTTTATGCCTTCTTAATTCCCTTTTGTTTCGCTACCTCATCTCTGTATATCTCATTCCTTATGTCTTCCCCGTCCTTTCTTTTTTAATACCCCAGTGTTTCATAAATTTATAGATATCATTCTAGTCTATCCTTGCAGGGACTAAAGGGAAGAGGGGAAAGAGGGAGAGAGAGAGAAGGAAGAAGAAGAAAAAAAAAAAAGCAAAGAGTGCTCCATTTTTCTGTATATTTTTACTTTATTATCTCATATTTTTTTTTTTTCTATCTATTTTATATTTACTTTCTCTGATTTGATTTAAGTCCTTACTCCAGATTATCTAAAATTTATTTTGTTGGATTCGTTTTTTGGATCCATTGCAGGGCCTTTTCTGGGGTGTTGAATATTAATGTAGACCCTTCGTACTTGATAATTAAGTAGACTGGGAACCCCCAACGGTAGCCTATATCCCTTTTCCTCAATTCAAGGGTTGTTTGTGCATAATCCTTCCTTGATTGCCTAGTTTTATAGGATAAGTCAGGCAAGGTTTGGATATTAGCAAATTTCCCCTCTTTTATCGGGTTTTCTCTATTTCTTTTCAAGATTAAGGTCTTGGTCTTATAGGACTGAAAGCATGCAATAACATCCCTAGGGTTTTTTTTCTGGAACTGACTTTGGTTTTATTACCCTATGACATCTCTCCATGTTACCGTTCTCTTTGTTTAAATCTAGCCCAAGAGCTTCAAAGTAACTTAGGAGATATTTTTCCAGTTCTTCTGTTTTTATCTCTTCTATTATTCCTCTAAATCTGATATTATTTCTTCTTGATCTGTCTTCCAGATCAGTAATTTTTCGTTCCAGTTCTTCTACCTTGCTTTCTAGGTTCTCTTGCCTCTTACTGTTGGCAGTGCAGCTTTCTTGAGTTAATACTAGGTTTTGTTCTATTTGTTGAACCCTACCTCCGATTTCCTTTAAATCTTGCTTAAGCTCCTTAGAGCTATGCTGTATTTCTATTTTAATTTGTTCTAGCTGGGCTGCGAAACATGCATTTAAATATTCTGGTGTGATTTTTATTTGATCCATTTCTGATGAGATATCCAGTGTGCACTCCTCAGAGGCTGAACTGGCTGAAGCATTGGGGTCTGTTGATAATTTAGTGTCTACTGGGATATTTGCCTTAGGTCTCTGGGCGGTAGGAGAGAAGAAGCCTGATAGGGATTTTTCTCTCCTAGGTTCTTGTTCGCTCTGCCCCTTTTTCTCCCTTTTTAGTAGTGCCTTAGGGTCTTTTTTATTAACCATCTTGAAGTTTTGTTAGGTGAGGGTTGACAGTAGTGTGGTAGAAGTTTATTGCTGTGGTAGTTTGTATACAATACTATCCTCTCTTCTTAATTATCTCCCGCTTTATTCCTTTGATTTTCCCCCTTCTCTATTGTTTACTTGGGAACTATTATTATGCAGGGGTTTCCGATCACTTCCCCTTCCCCCACTTCTGCCTTTTCTGCTGTAGAAAGATGTTTCTTCTTCTTTTTCCTCCCTTCTCTGTCTCTCCCACTCCCTGCCCCTCTCCCTTTTATTCAACCCTTTAGTTGACACTAAACAACTTCCCTAGGCAACTATCCTTCGTTAGGGTTCCAGGAGCAGCCTGTCTGTCTCCACCCTATGCAATTTATCCCTGTGTATCCCCCGGGTCTCCTTCCCCTGTGGATATTTCTAATATATAAGTTCAGTCAGATGTGGTATTGCAAAACCAGTTGAAATGGAAAGAATACATGATTACAGGAAGAACAAACTTATTCCACTTAGCTGTGCGGTTGCAGCTTCCTCCGGTTCGAGTAGGGTCTGCACTAGATCCCTCATCCGCGGTCTGTGTCTCTGTATCCTCCGTGTGCTTTCTAAATATTTCTGCAGCTGGCTCTTTCTTTTTGCAGATTTGAAGCCTCACATACCCATTTTGGATGAGGTATTGGGTGAGGTTTGTCCCGCGCTACTCGCTCGGCGTTTAGTCAGAGTTTCAACATACCATCCCTCTCAGCTTCCGCTCTTGCGTGCCGTCACGTCACACGCTCAGCTCCATCCCCCTCCAAATTTTTTGAGTACTTTTATTAGTCCCCCGTTCCCGGTCTTATAGCTATAACGGCCTTGTGTCTATCCCACGCATGCTTAAAATCCTTGACTGTGTTTACCTCTACCACTTCTGCTGGCAGGCTATTCCATACATCCACTACCCTCTCAGTAAATTAATACTTCCTGATATTACTTTTAAATCGTTGCCCCTCTAATTTAAGACTATGTCCTCTAGTTGTGGTAGTTTTTCTTCTTTTAAATATACTCTCTTCCTTTACTGTGTTGATTCCCTTTATGTATTTAAATGTTTCTATCATATCCCCCCTGTTACGTCTTTCCTCCAAGCTATACATGTTAAGATGCTTTAACCTTTCCTGGTAAGTTTTATCCTTCAACCCATGAACCAGTTTAGTAGCCCTTCTCTGAACTCTCTCCAAAGTATCAATATCCTTCTGGAGATACGGTCTCCAGTACTGTGTACAATAATCCAAGTGAGGTCTCACCAGTGCTCTGTACAATGGCATGATCCAAAAGAAGACACAACATTTTTATAGTTGATAAGGAATTTTTCCCCATGGGGATGCAATTGTTTTTTTTTTTTTTTGTGTCTTCTTTTGTATCACCAGCAGGAACAAGGATAGGAACTTTTTAAACTAAATTACTATGTTAGTATTAGGATCATGTTACTACCCATTTGAAGTCAGTGGGAAACAGTATGTTCAATTTCAAGTCATAAGGGGCAGACTACATATAACTCCCTGCTAACTATTAAAATGTGCACAGACACTGTCAATAACACTTTTTTCTGTGGCATCTAGTTTAAGAGAGGGCTTGTTTTGATTACTGGAAGCAGGGTCAATGCCCACCCACTCCCTGGTTAATCTCTGATATGGATTACTTGTACACAATTAACACAGACCTTCAAGTGCCACTATCATTGTTTATTGCTTTCACCCCTACTCCTAATACGTCCCCTAACCCTGGCCTTATAAATATACCCATTTGCTCCAGACCTTGTCTGACCCATACCTCCATCACCAAATCCAATACTGGTAACCTGCAATTACAAACCCTTCTTCAGCTATGCCCTTTTAAACACAGGCTCATGCTATGCCTCAAGCTCACAGCCATACATGATTTATTAATCTCTCACTCCTTCAAACTCCTTTCTCTCACAGAAACCTGGCTCTCCCATCTCATACAGTCTTTCCTGCTCTCTTATATAGTGGCCAACACTTCAGCCACACCCCAGATGGATGGGATGTGTTATCTTCCTCCTCCCTAACGACTCTTTTCAACTCTTATCATATATCCCCTTCCCTCTCATGCTCATCACTGGAGTCCACATTATTTGTAGTTTCTCCTTCACTCCTTTTGGATGTTTATTGGCCCCCCAGGGTTCACCTCACAATTGTTTGACAACTTTTCTGCATTTCACCTCTACTTTGCTTTCACTGACATATCCTGTCTCATCCTGGGAGGCGTCAACATTCTCACTGGCCTAACCAACTCTCCAACGACCTCAAAACTTCTTTCCTTAACATTTTGGTCTCTCCCAGTGGACCAGTTCTCCAACCCACACGGAAACGAACTCACTAGATCTAGTATTCAGTAAGTTATGTACTTTGTATCATTTCTATCATACTCATTCCTTTCTGTCTGACCACCACCTCCTAACATTCTACCCCACCCTACCTCACATCATCCCCAAGACTTCTATCAAACTTTACCCTTCCACTACTTACAATTACACTAGAAACCACTCTCCCCTCCTTTCAATCCATCTCATTGAAAGAGGAATCTTCTTACTACAGCATGCTTATATCAGCCCTTGACAATATTTCCTTTTTTGCTATCAGACAAGCCCGCAGACCCAGCTAACAACCATGACACACAAAGGAAATGAGCTACCTTCAAAAATATATTGCTACAGCTGAAGAGTGTTTTAGGAAATCACACTCCAGGGAGGATTTTCTTCTTTTTAAACTTACGTTATGTTCCTTCAATTCTGCAAGCAACACTACTTCTCAACCCTCTCAATGAACCCCAAATATGTCATCTCAGCATTTAATATCCTGCTCTGCCTGCCTGCTCCTCTGCCCTTTTCCACATTTACAAATAAAGTCTATGCAACCAGGTAGAACTTGGCCTCTTACTACTTACCACAACTGTTTCCTGCCACTTTCCCTTCCTCCATTCCTGACCCACAGGCCTGCCATCTGTCTAGGATAAGTTTTAAAATTCTATTGTTAACTTTCAAAAGCCTCCACTCCTCGACCCCTTCCTACTTTGCCATCTTTATTACCCGATATCACTCTGCCCAACCACTACATTCCTCAAATGGATTCAGGCTCTCCTCCAACCTCATCATCTCATCCCACTTGTACATGCAATACTTTAGCCTTGCTGCCCACTTTTTCTGGTACTCACTTTCACATAGCAGACAGCTCTCTTCCTCAGTCTCAGTCATCAAAAAGTCCTTCAAAACTCACCTCTTTAGGGAAGCTTACTACACATCCTGCTAGTAATTAATTAAGCTTTAGCATAATACACCTAGCTCTTACTGTCCCTAATACTCTTATTACTACCATCTTCCCCTCTGACCTCTTCACTCACCTTATATGTCTCCTGTGCGACTTTCCCTTTAGATTGCAAGCTCTATACCTCATGTCTGTCCCTGTTCATCAATCACAGAATGTTATTCCCCTTTATGTTCTGTACCAAGAGCTACGTGAATTGGGCCTAAATAAACAAATGTTAATGTAATGAGTGAAGGAAGAGGTGCAAATATCATGTTGACATTTTATGTGTATTCAATAATAATAATAATTAATGGCACATATTGTGTATTCCTTGTGGATTTCTTTCTTTTCTTTTTTTTTACTGTTTATTATTTCAAAGTGTTTTTAACTAGTACAAAACAAGACATTACATTAAGTTACATCTCAGTTATTTATCATATCAGTCATATTCCATACATAACAAACATCACATAATTATGTGTTGTAGCCTGACTGACTGGTATCTAAGTATAACAGACTAATAGTTCTGAGACTGGGTTACTAGGGCTGGGGGAACGCTGCAGACTCCTCGTTCAGGGTTTTAGTCCATAGCTATATCCTAGAGTATCTCAACACTAATATACAACCCGGGGGTTATCTTAAACAAAACAGAAGAGCATAACCCAGAGAATTGAGGACCAACTGATCCTAGGGGCAAGTCAAGTAAAACCTGTATGTAGGGTCAAAAATTTAGGATCTTCTGTGTGTCCCAACAAAGCAAGGGGGAGCCCATATCCATTCATTCATAATAATAATTGATGGCACATGTTCTTTGTGAATTTCAGTCTCTTATGTCTTTCCTTCATCAGGGAAATTCAAAATCCCAGGCATCCTCCATACTCAGTTTGCCAAGTACCATCATCTCTTTACTACAATTTGTACCATTTTACGTATGTATGTGTATTTTATATTGCGATATTGATACGTTTATTGAATTTTTTTATTATTAAAGGAAGGATTATGTAATTCATAAGATATATATTTTTTTCTGTAATAAAATCCTGAACATATTTATCATCATTTTCTTTTATATATTCCCCATTCCCCATGTGCCTACCCCTAGAACCAAAATCTTTGTTTATTTATGATCCTATCGCGCACAGTGGATAGGGCAAAAAGGCAGTATATACATATAACAAACTTAATTATATTTCTACTATAAATTCTATATTCAATAATGAATGGTATTTACCCTAGAAATCATTTGGTAAACAGTCCATACTATGCCATAAACGGCATGTTAGTTCCATTATTATAGTGTAAAATCTTGATCTTAACATCTTTAAGTTTTTTCTTTTTCACAAAATAACTTTTTTAGTTAGATAAAAGGTTCCTTTAAAAAGAAAATTTATGAAATTCTCATTGTACTGTTCGGAAGAGTGGAGATAACAATATTTTACTGGGCTGGTTTATCTGGAAAAACAATTAAAAGGAATTATAGTTGTCTTGTAAGACACAACTGTAAAACAATTTCTTTTTTCTATTTTCGTTTAAATAAACCAAACATGAACTGGGATATCAGCTGATACATAAACTTAATGACTGTTTAATGGCTTCGCAGAATTTTAATACATATCTCAAGATAATTTCCTTGCCAGACTTTTAACATTAATCAACAGTGTTTCATATCTATTTTAATAATGAACTTGAAATGCAGTATTGTCCCTTTAATTGTTACTTTTTTTTAAAATACTGTGTACTAGTTTAGTTGTATGTTTCTAATAAATGGTAGTTATTCGTGACACCCATTATTTTTTTATTGCTAAATGAACTTTAAAATTACACACACCATAGTTTAAAGCCACCACTTATGATTTCAATCATGCATTTTTCTTTCCAATGCTGAAATCTATAAATTTCCATTTAAAAGCTTGGATATTTTTTTATCTAACTAACAATTTCCCTTCAACCCCCAAAAAAATGCATATGGGGAAGTTTTTCCCCCATCCCATTCACTCTGTGGGAATATCAATTCCACTCTGTTGAGTTTTCATGAGAGAATCTTATTTCTCAAAACAAAATGTATTCTTGAAAGTTATGGTGATAATTTTAATGACTTTTTGAACCCATTTTTCATTGTACACCACAAATATATTGAAACGTTCTATAACGTGGATCTCGTTAGTATTTTGATGAAAGGAAAATAATCTATTTCTGTAAAGTAAATATTTTAAAATAATTATCCAAATCTTTTTAAATTAAAAAATATGTTCCTTTACGAGAACTACATACGTTACAAATTTAGCAAAGTCATTTTGATTATTTTAAAATATAAAATATAAAGTTATACCATGATTTTCTTAAAACATAATTATTTGAAAATGTATTAAAATATTTATATAACAAATGATAACCATTATACAGAGTAAAACTAATACATGATATTTGTAATATTATTAAAAACTAAACATGGTAAGTATGTATGAAAGTATTTTAACTAAAAAATACATTTCATTTTGTAAAAATTAAATGAACCAGTTTTTATGCTTAATTATTTTTTATAGAGACTTCAACATTCACTTGCCATAACATACTCTATAACTGTTAGCCAGTGCAACAACAGTTTTCAGTTTGGTGTTACGCCATGTTTTTATGTTAATTTAATTTTAAAAACCTGATTCTGATGTTATACAACTATCTCTCAAAATACCCGATTACATGGTAGCAGGTGTTCATGGTTATTTGACTCTATATGTTCTATAGAAGAATTTGAAAACCAGTTGCTATAAAAAATGTATAGTGTATTTTGATACGAGCTAGGAGCATGTGAAAAAAATCATAATGAACATTCTCTATTGAATAAATTGTTATAAAATCAAATATGATTTTGGTCTTATTCGGACTCAACAACTGAGAACTATTCTAATGTCTACAGTCTCTTAAATATAGTACAAAAAACAGTATCTATACTCAAAATAATGGCAATGAAAACATATTACAAATGTGTGCTCTCAAGGAGAAGAGACCCAAAACTTCACGGGATAAAACACATCAAGCTTGTATGATAGAAAGTATTGCACTTACATAACGATTATAAAATAAGGCATATGACCATTTAACCTCAAAAGCCACAGCCCATTGGAGCCACAGTCCAAAATCCTATGGAGATCCTTCAAAGGTACAGGAACACAATCTCAATGTCTTTTGTTGGTTATCTAACTTTTTCCGAAGAGGGAGTTGGATACCCTTTCAAATTGTGTGTCTTTTCTCTTTAAGAGCACATATTTTATATCGGATTCTGAATGGTGAAATTCCTTCAGATAATAAAACCCTCACATAAGACACAAGGAATTGATAGGTATTTTTTATTTATATAAAATACTACACTACATATGTATGTTTTTTCATTTCCTACCACATGTTTCTGCATCATCAATGATGTGTTTTATTGTTTGTGGCATACTTGGAGGAGTACTAAGTGAAGACAGTGTTCAAATAGGGGAATATATTTGATTCAGTATATTTTTAACACGGTGGGCCCTTTTTTCACATTGTCTTGTGTTTTGATAAATAGAGACCTAGATGAGCCTCTGGCCCTGTCAAATGGCATCATGCAGGGATGTCCCTCGTCTCACATGCTTCTATACTCACAAGGGAGACTATTCACTAAGAAGGGAACTTGAGAGATGAATTGAAAAATTCGGGCAAACATAGCAGTATGATAAAACCTTCCAATGCGTCTTCTTTTCCAACTCCGCTATTCTGGCTTGATTTTTCTCAATTCCCTTGTCCATTCACTGCAGTTCACTATTTAATGAATGCTGCTGTTTTTTTTTTACATTTTGGAATATTTGAAATCCTTAGCATTTAAGATTTTTTTTATATTTTAAACATTTAAAATAAAACTAGCGTGGCGCTCGTAAAAAAGATATGAAGAATAGACGATGTCCAAATATCTAACGTTTCAGAACAGTCAAAAATCTACCAACAACCTACTACCAAAATGATCTTGTCACAAGAGAGGGCAGAAACATAGAAATTGAAGCTACTCCTAATTTTCATCACCTGAATTTCTACTTAATAAAGAGAAAATTACAGGTAATTGAGATGGGAATTTCAAACTGAAGGCCAAAGTAACTGAGTTGGAAACAATCTCCCATTTTGTGGCATTAGAGAATTTTTCCAACTGCATTACTTTGGCCTAAAGATTGAAATAACCATCTCAATTACCTGTAATTCTCTCTATATTAAGTACACCCTGTAGAATTTGATGAAGGACAAATGTCAATTTCATACCATACAATCTGAACAATTTATAGCTTATTACATGAAAAAGGATGGTGTCTTCAATCCCTACACAAAATATATTTTACAATAGATTTGAAAGAAACAAAAACGTCTTATAAAAATATATATAATGCAAGAACGTTCAATATAAAACAAATAGAAAATCCACAGATTTGAGAAGAGCAATGGGGTGTTGGGGTCTATTCACTAAGAAGGGAACTTGAGAGGGAAATTGGAAAATTCAGGCAAAAATAGCAGAGTTGATCAAAACTTTCCAGTGCGTCTACTTTTCCAACTCTGCTATTCTGGCTTGATTTTTCTCAATTCCCTTATCAGTTCGCTATTTAATGAATTCTGCTGTTTCTTTTACATTTTGGAATAGCCGGAAATCCTTAGCATTTCAGAAATATTTTAGATTTTAAACATTTAACATAAAACTAGTGTAGCGCTCGTAAAAAAGATATGAAGAATAGCAGATGTCCAAATATCTAATCTAAAAATCTACCATCAACCTACTACCAAAATGTACCTTATCGCAAGAGATGACAGAAACATAGACACCCCCGGAAATTGAAGATACTCCCAATTTTCATCACCTAAGGGTATACTGAATTAAGACAGAACTGCATGTAATTGAGATGGTAATTTCAAACTGAAGGCCAAAGTTGCCGAGTTTAGTTGCATTAGAGAATTTTTCCAACTGGGTTACTTTGGACTGAAGTTGGAAATCCCCCATCTCAATTCTCTGCAGTTTTCTCTTTATTAAGTACACCCTGTAGAATTTGTAAAGGGGGTGTGTAAAGACATAAATGTCAGTTTCATATCATACAATCTGAACAATTTATTTTGTATTATGGGACATGAAAAATGATTGTGTCTTCAATCTCTACACGAAATCTACCATAAAAAAAAAACCTGTAAGATGGAAAAAAATAGGGAGCGAGATATCCTGCCATAGAGCCTGGCTTTCCTAGATTACATATGTACTAACTGGAAAACATGTCCATATCATTTGAGTGACAACTCACAGTTCTAATACTGTTAGTTCTATGTTGTTTTTGTGTATCAGGATTCCACTGAATAGTGTCTGTTCCGTTTGTGGTTCAGTAGCTGACAGCAATTAAGTACTGCTTTCTCTTTAGCATAATCACTGCTATTACACAACCTGTCAAAACAGTAATGTCAAAGAAATGTTCTCACTGACATTTAAGATTAGTACTGAATGAGCCCCAATATCCTGTGGCAAGAGGCGTAGATTATCTCTTCACAGAGGGAAAACAGATATAACCAATACACTTTCATTTACAATGCTAGCATTGGGCATGATTCTCAATAAAGTAGTTTGAAAAAAATAAAATAATATATATGGCTTTTGATCACAAAAGTACAGCAAAACTCAGGCATTATTATCCCTGTCTATCAGTGCAACTTATGTCTGACATACTATTCCCTTGTCAGTTCACTGTTTAATGAATAGACCTCAATGCCACTATATATATATATATATATATATATATATATATATATATATATATATATATATACACACACACACACACACACACACACACAGTATATGGCTTTTGGCCAATGGATTGTAGTGAGATGACAAAAGAACAGCAAAATTCAGGCATTATTAGCCAGGCTGGAAAAAAATCCATGTCTATCTGCCCAACTCATGTCTGACTTATTATTCCCTTGTCAGTTCACCTTAGTTCACTGTTTAATGAACAGACCTAAAGTTGTAGAGATATGAAATGTGGTTTATTTTAACAAATTCAATACTTTCAAAAACTAAAATTTTTTTTTTAATAACGATAATAATAATAATAATAATAATCATTGGATGCTAGATAGCTAGAAGAAATTTGGAATGTGTGGAAACGTTAAACTTGAATCCTTAAAGGAACAGGGTGTGTTGTTTTAGGTGTTCTGTAGGACATTTTGGACGGATTCCTTTCATGTTGGCGCTAATCCTCATTGTTAAATCACTCAATAGTTCTCTCCATAGGAGAAATATTTATGGGAAAGCAGTGTCTCTTGGGCTTTGGCGGTTACCATTGTGATTTTGCAGTGTTTGCTTATTAACTCAGCATGGATATCTGTCTTCAACCTTGGAACTAAGGCTGCAGTCTGCTTTGTGCCAAAACAGGCTTCTGACCAGTCCCTGATTTAAGCATTATTCATTGTGTCTTCACTGACATTTATTTCTGAGATTTTCATTGTTCTGATCATAGCCCTGAACGGTATAGCTAAATAGTTCAAATATTTTCCATCAAAAGTCCTCACAAGCATGATGATGTTACAATTAGACCAAATCATCACATTTAAAGTGATAGCAAATAATTATGGCAAGTGAGCTCCACAGTACACTGATATTACATTGAAAGGCAAAATGATGCAGTGTCGCTTTAAAGAGAATAAGATTTCACCCACTTGCATTACATCTGTACCCTGCAGCTCTTATGTATTTGTACAACATGTTACAGATAAAACTGCAGCTTGACACACAAGCATTAGCTCGCACTTGAAAGGGCCATCTTTAGAAGAATATTATGACTTTTTTAATTCTACCAATTCTATGTTGTTTTTATCGTCATAGGAAGGGCTTTAGTTAGATACTATTATGTTCATCAAGAAACAAGAGAGAAACACACTGCGCCCAATTGTGGTGGAAACAGCTGCAGCAAATTCTACCAGTGTCTCACTCCTGGCAATAAACAAATCAAAACAACACACAAGTGAAAACGTGCGCTGTGACCCAACACTTCAAAACACACAACTCAGGAAAAATAAATAATAAATTGTTACCCTTAAAGTAAATCAGCCTTAAAGTAAATCAGCTCAATATTCAATCCGAAGGGAAAAAAAAATAAAACAAAACAGAACAGAAATAATATAGTGTAGTATATCACATAAAAGTGCTGATAACAAATAATAAGTGAGAACACACTCACATCTTCCTGAGCAGAGATCTGCTCAGTCTATACAGCATCCAGGGAGCCCACCAAGGGGTTAAAGATCCAACAGGTTCACAGAGGAATCCTAGGCAGCTTATTCAGGGTGGCAGACCCAGAAGGTACTCCCAGCAGTAGTATAAGAGAGGGTAAGGAGGAGACTATTTAGCTTCAACGATTTTAATACCAATAAAAACATATAAAGAATCTTACATTCAAAGATCCACTTGACCAATACATATATAGAGTCCCAGTAGCAGTCTCCTCTTGTCCACAACGCGTTTCACCCCCAAAGTAGGGCTTTTTCAAGTTGAACTTTTATGTGATATACTACACTATATTATTTCTGTTCTGTTTTGTTTTATTTTTTTCCCTTCGGATTGAATATTGAGCTGATTTACTTTAAGGCTGATTTACTTTAAGGGTAACAATTTATTATTTATTTTTCCTGAGTTGTGTGTTTTGAAGTGTTGGGTCACAGCGCACGTTTTCACTTGTGTGTTATTATGTTCATCAAATCTTATAATTTACTACAAAATAAATCATAAAATATGATGAAAAAATAAAAAAACACTTTTTATAAATTTGACTGTTAAAAAAGACCCCGTCTAAATTGTTTGTAAATGATGTCCCGAGTTCAGAAATATGATTGTTTCCATGTTTTTCTGCTGATTTTTGCGAGTTGAAGGGCAAAAACTCACAAATAGTGTTTTTTTTGTTTTTTCCTATACTGACCTTTGACCACAACCCAAACCCTAAATTTACCCCAACTCTAACCCTTCTGCAAACCCTTAATACATTTTAATTTATTTGTAACCTTAACTCTTATATTAACCCTAATTTACTTGTAACCCTAACAACTATTCTAACCCTAACCCTAGATTTTAGCTGATGAAGTCTTTTTTTTTTTTTTGTATAGTTGCCGACTGCCTCTAGGGGCAGTTAAGCAAAAGATTCAGAGCATCAGAAGTGATTTTTTTTTTTACTTCTGAAGCTCTAACCACAAGATGGCACAGCCATATTGCAGGAGCATACTGCTCCTGCAACATGGCGCCCATATTCGTCTGTGGAGCACTAGTGGGTGCCCCAGAGTCGGAATGTTGGTGCTGCCTATTGCCTCGAGATTGAGGCAATAGAGCAGCACCCTCAGAGCGGTATTCATGATCATTGATCGGGAAAATCGCTTGTTCAACCACAGCGCGCCAGGCATGTCCATTGTCGGCAACAGAGTTGCCGGTTGGACGTGCCTGACATCATTTTTTTTCGCTAAGGTGTTAATACTGTGATTATAAAGTAATTAAATAAAGATAAATACATTGTGTTACCATTGTAAGGAAATGCACAGCTCAATTAGTAATTTTGAGAATCAAGTTGGTCAGGGCCATCTTTGATATTGATTGGACCCTGGGCAAACATGTGTATGGGCCCCCTGGATCCTGCCACCCCCTCCCCCCATTACCTGACCTGCAATCACACCCTCCACCCCAAACCACCCTTCAAAATAAACACAAGAAAATAAACACACACAATTGCACCCAGTACTTTTATTGCAAGGTATAAAATGTGTATAATAAGTACACAATTGCAGTGTAGAACATGTATAGATCAAACAAAATACATGTATGGCTGCAAAATGTATACCTTCTTATTATACAGCAGTGCCAGAAAAGTACCCAGTGCCTATATTATAAAAGAATACATGGATATTAGAGAACCCTTACATATGGTAGGCAGCTGTATTTTAATGTTAATTGCAACCTTCTGTATACTTTTGTAATATAGGTATGGAGTACTTTTACTGCAGTGCTGCATAAAACGAAGGTATACATTTTGCAGCGATATATACATTTTGTTTCACATATATTTTAAATACTGCAACTGTGCACTTATTATACACATTTTATACACTGCAATAAAAGTACAATTGTGTGTATGTGGAGGGGGGGTTTTGTTGGGGGGTTGTATATGGTTTATATAACATATCTATGGTTGGTTTATATAATATTTATTATATATATACACAAATATATAAATGTGTTTGTGTAGACACTTATAATTGGAGACAGACACACACACAGAGTTACATTTACACACAGACACAGTCACTCTTACACACACACAGACACAAAGTCAGATAGACACACTTATACACAGAGACAACCTTCCACACAGTCAGATAGACACACTTGCACACACACAGGCACACTTGCACACCCACAGGCAACCTTAAACACACACACAATCACACTTCCACACACAAGGACCAAATAGTCAGATAGACACACTTACACACAAACATAAATGGAGACACACAGTCATATTTACTCGTAGACACAGTCACTCTTACACACACAGACACAAAGTCAGATAGACACACTTAAACACACAGTCACACTTAAACACACAGTCACACTTACACAAACACAATCACATATACACACACACTCAAATAGACACAATTATACACACACACTTACACACAATCACACAGACAGACTTACACAGTCAAATAGACACACACATAGACACTTACAAACACATACACACACAGTCAGACTTACGCACAGATTTCTTTTAAAAAAAATATAAAATTAAAAAATGATGTTGTTTGTCCCCCTCCCTGCTTGTTTACCTTTTATTTGCAGGGAGGGGAACTGTTGAACCTCTGATTTCTGCATGTCCACTTCTGAGCACAAGGATGTCATAGACATATGGTGCTCTACCTGGATCAAAGCATGAGGGGGCGGAGCTTTCACCGTTCACATAAAAATGCCATTCTATGCCCATTAATATGCCATAGACAGTAAGCCCATGCAAATGCAACACTATGCCCAATAATGTTCCACAGCCAGTATGCCCATTAAAATGCCACTCTATGTCCATTAATGTCACAGCCAATATGCCCATTAATATGCCACAACCAGTATGCCAGTTAATATGCCACAGCCAGTATGTCCATTAATATGCAACAGCCCATTAAAATGCCACAGCCAGTATGCCCATTAATATTCCACAGCGAAAATGCCCTTTAAAATGCCACTCTATTCCCATTAACATGCTACAGCCAGTATGCCCATCCATATGCCACTCTATGCCCACTAATATTCCACAGCCAGTATGCCCATTAATATTCCACTCTATGTCCACTAATATGCCACAGCCAGTATGCCCATTAATATTACACAGCCAGTCCCCTGCCCCTTCCCCAATATTTACCTGTGCAAGAGACAGCATCCTTCCATGCTGCCTCTGTTGCGCTCCCTGCGGACTGATCAGACATGTGCGTGGCCCATGGGGCAGCCCCAGGATTAACTGGGCACAAGACAGCTGCCCCGGTATCCACCCATTTAAGACGCCCATGAAGTCAGTGATGTAAAAATCAAGCGGCATCAAAGTCCCAATTAACACATATTTCTCTCTTAATTTATGCATCTGCTTGCACGTCTGCTAACACGTTCCAGTGGTATTCTAAGATAATAATGGTATTATCTTAACAAGTTATTTATCTTTTTATTTCAAAGATCTTATTTAAAAAAGCATTTCTTACTTGCTGGTCCTGGCTTTCTACAATATTACACGATATTACCCATTTGAATCTTAAAGATATATATTTATCAAGTAAAAAAAGGCAATCATTCTTTGAGATGATAATGTATATCTAGCTAAAGGTATGAATTTTGATGCAGAGTTCAACGAGAGAGCAACACTCACCTGCCAGATCAGATAAATGAAAAGTCTTAATAAATTCTCCAGTAAAGTTAATAAATTGGTAATCACACTTGTTGGAAAGAAAATGCAGTGGGAAATAGCGGCATTATAAAATACACAAACCAAACAAGCCAGAAGGCCTGCTATTACAACATAAATCACACATTCACAGTGCGACCACCACTGCAAGGGATTCTGGGTAGGCAAATGCAAATCCGGTCAACATCTTTGACAGTTCAAAAGGCATTTTTACTCATCTAAAAGTGGCTGCATATCTTCATGACATCCTATGCCATCCTAGCTTTCTGGTCCCAAAGACACTAGGACGGCATAGATCGACCTTCACATAACAGCTCTTTCTGGCTCCCCTGGGACTGGCAGCGGGATCCCACCTGTCAGATGAGGCCACTTTGAGTGTCCTCAGTCTAACAGGGAAAATGTAGTCAACTCTCAAAGCGAGTGACATCGTGATGTATTGCATGTTTTTGGCAGGGACCCATAGGGTTTATTAACACCCATCTTGTGATTTGGGGCCAGGAGCACAAAAATGACCTTTTGGTGCTTGCATCCTATAGGAATCAAGTACCATGCGTCACAAAGGGGTTAATAAAATAATTAGAGCCCCGATAATGTATGCTGTGTTCCATACAGATTTTATGGGGAAGTTGCATGTTTTCTGGAAAAAAAAACCCATGAATATCTATAATACAGTTCACTTCCTTTTCAAATGACAATTATTTTTCCAGACTCTTATTTAAATGGATATATCATTTTGAGGTTGTGTGTCCTGTTTATATATCAGAAATCCTGTAAGTTTGCATTTTCACTGAAATTTGAATCCCAGGAATGAAATATTTACTAAGTGATACATTAGGTTTCATTAGTATCGATGATGACATTTCCAGGTATACAGGACAATCAATGCATTAGTGCACCCAAATAATATATATAATGTCCACAAACATGTGCAAGCAAGCTTTGCATACATCACTCCAGCTTGAATAAAAATTAAGAAATGAATGCACATATAAAATATGTATTTATGGGGGCATGTACAAGCTTCAACGTGAGAAGACGTGTGATGGATTAGCTCCCTCGCTGTAAGCCTGAATTCTGGAGAAATAAACCTAATAAGCAGCCAAATGATACTTAACACAGTAAAGAAGGAGAGTATATTTAAAAGAAGAAAAACTGCCACAAATAGAGGCCATAGTCTAACATTAGAGGAGCAATGATTTAAAAGTAATATCAGGAAGTATTACTTTACTGAGAGGGTAGTGGATGTATTGAATAGCCTTCCAGCGGAAATGGTAGAGGCAAGTACAGTGAAGGAGTTTAAGTGTGCGTGGGATAGGCACAAGGCTATCCTAGCTATAAGATAGGGAACTGGGGACTAATAAAAATATTTAGAGAACTGGGCAGACTAGATGGACCGAATGGTTCTTATCTGCCCACACATTCTATGTTTCTATGGGGAAACATTTTAAAAAGAGCTCTACTACCCCTTTCGGCATTGCAAAGGATAAAATAGGTAAGCATTCAGTCAGTAAAAAACCTTTTACTTCAACCGCATGCATCCCCATTAAATCCTCTTGACTCCCTTCGACGATTGCCCCTCAAGCGATCTCCCAGACCCTCTCCCCAGAGAGGACCTCTATGCCGTGGCTACACAGTTGAAACAAGAGTTGTCGGGTATGTCTGACCAAATCTGGCATACAATTAGAGATGAACTCTCGGACAACTTTTTCACGAAGGTGTTAATTCTGTGAATGTAAAGTAATTAAATAAAGAGGATTGTGTATGGTTTATATAACATATCTATGGTTGGTTTATATAATATTTATTGTATATATATATATACACACATATATAAATAATGTGTTTGTGTAGACACTTATAAACGGAGACAGATACACACACAGAGTCACATTTACACACAGACACAGTCACTCTTACACACACACAGACACAAAGTCAGATAGACACACTTAAACACACAGCCACACTTACACAAACACACATATTTCTTTCTTTTTTTTAAAATAAAATGTTGTTGTTTGTCCCCCTCCCTGCTTGTTTAGCTTTTGTTTGCAGGGTGTCACAGACATACGGTGGTGGCACTTTCTCCGTTTGTGCTGCACACACCACAATGTGCCCATCCGAGCCACATGGTGGACGGCTTAGTATTATGCAATCTGTGCAGATCACATAATACTAACACTATCCAGCAGGGCCACATTCAGAAATTTCAGGGCCCCTTACTAAAAAAAAATGTATGGTTCCTCCCCCCATACATCCCTCTCGCCCCCTACCCTCCCAAAGTCATTTTATCCAGGTCTTTGTACAGTATATCATTGTATAACATTTGGAAGTTATCAAACTATCCCCAACTGGTAAAAGAGCTGGACCTGATGGGTTTACAAACCAATATTACAAAATAATTCTGAAGAATGCCCTACTTTGCTAAGGTCATAGCCAACAGAGTGAGAAAATGTCTCCCTGAGGCCATCCATCAGGTGGGGTTTTACCCTAGTCTTTAAACCAGGGACAACACAACCATCGCCTTAAATCTTATTCATTGGGGAAAATATATGGACACCCCTACTCTTCTCATTTATATAGATGCAGAAAAGGTATTTGGAATGGGTTTTGGCCCCATTTTTTTTAATTAGGTGGGAGCACTTGACTTGGATGTGAGTCAACGGAGAGCTGTCAGAACCAGTGACCATGCTGAATGGAATAAGGCAGGGATGACCACTTTCGTCTGTGCTCTTTATCTCGATCCAGCAACTGCCTAAATAATAGACATGTGCAAAACTAAAATTTTAATTTCGTGTTCGTCCATTCGTCATTACTGCATTCGTTTCAGACGAAATTCGTTCATTATTTGCGTTTCGTTTTAATCACTCGTACGAATCAATTGACCTACACATTCCATAAACCGAAAGTCTATAAACCGAACGTCGTTCGGTTTATAGACTTTCAGCTTATGGAATACATGTAATGCTATTGGCTTTCTATAAACCGAACTAGAGTCCCCATTCATAAGAAATTCTTATGAATGGGGACCCCATATATATATATATATATATATATATATATATATATATATATATATATATATATTCATTAAAATATATACATTATTTTTTTTAATTCTCTGCGTTTAACCCCTTTATGATGCATGGTGCTTGTGACCCAGAAGATGCAAGCACCAAAATGCCACTTTTAGTTCCTGGCCACCAAACACAAGGTGATCAGTAGCCAGGGACACAATGGCATAGACCCTGTGCGTCCCTGTCAGAAAATTGCAAGACTTCCCTATGCTATTTGGGCAAAGTGGCCTCATCTGACAGGTGAAATCCATCTCGGGGGGCCTCGATAAGCTCTTAAATGCTGTATGTTCTATGCCTTCCTAGAGTCTTTTGGGACCAGTAAAATAAGATGACATAGAACGTCCTGGCGTCATTAAAGGGTTAAAGTTGCAACAATGTTTAGGGGACTGAGTCCATTTAAAGAAGACTGTGATGGAGGGTGTATTGGGGGCCTTTGCCTGATACATAGGTGGAACCAGTGTATTCTTAAAGGGAGAGAATATAATAATATGAAAAATGATGTATAGTTGGTCAGTTTATGGTTAGTGCGGTAGGAATCCCCAAACAGTCAAGGTGCAATGAATTCTTAGCTGTGCAACTGAGTAACAGAAGCGTTGCTATTTGGTCTACCATATCTTTATGGGAATTCAAGACATGTTGGCCAGTCGAGACCACTGCAGAATTCTTCCTAAATGGAATGCTCTATGAAATTGTTCCAGGTCTAGAAGGTCCAAACCTTTCCAGCTCTTTATATGATCAGGATTCTATAGCCTAACCTTCGTCTGGCACCATTCCAAGTAAATGACAAAAACAATTTCTCAAACGTAAGAAAGAACCTCTGAGGGATGACAATGGGTAGGGCTTGAAGGATAAATAAAACTCTAGGTAAGATATTCATGTTTAATATTGTAATATCATAATCCCTCCATGCCATGTGAAAGGCTTAGTCCATTTGTGAAGGTCCAATCTCACTGCCATCAGTATTGGCATGTAGTTGATATTATATAGATTGTTAAGTTTAGGGCATGGAAGAAGGCCAAAGACAATGTGTGGAACTTCAGAGCAAGCAATTCAAATATTAAATTTAAAAGGTACACTAGTGTACACTAAAATTGTGTTGAACCCACCTGTAGGCCATGACAGTCACAATTGTTATTTAGTAGACATGTGCATTCGTTTTCGAATAACGAAAATGCTAAACTAACGAAAGCCGAACGAACGGTTAATAAACGAAAATCATTCGTCCATTCGTGCTATTGGCATTCTATAAACCGAAATAGAGTCGGTTTATAGAATACCAATAGCATTACATACATTCCATAAACCGACATAATGAACGACTTTCGGTTTATGGAATGCATGTAATGCTATTGCTATTCTATAAACCGAAATAGAGTCCCCATTCATACGAATAGTTCAATTGACCTATTCGTATGAATGGGGACTCTATTTCGGTTTATAGAAAGCCAATAGTATTACATGTATTCCATGAGCCAAAAATCTATAAACCGAACGACATTCGGTTTATAGCCTTTCGGTTTATAGAATACATGTAATGCTATTGCTATTCTATAAACCGAAAGTCTATAACGTTGTTCGGTTTATAGACTTTCGGCTTATAGAACAGCAATAGCATTACATGTATTCTATAAACCGAAAGTCTATAAACCGAATGTTGTTCGGTTTATAGACTTTCGGCTTATACAATACATGTAATACTATTGGCTTTCTATAAACCGAACTAGAGTCCCCATTCATAAGAATTTCTAGTATTACATGTATTCCATAAGCCGAAAGTCTATAAACCGAAATATATATATATAGTGTTAGCAGAATAATACAAGAATGCATAAAAGGAGAGAAGAATGCATACATATGCCTGTGGTGTTTCCTATCTATGACATAACCTGTGGCGTGATATGCAAATGAACTACTTTCAATCAAAAATGAAGCCATAGGCGAAGTCATAAACCAGATATTTAATACGTTTGCTTTTAATACATGCATTTTCTTGAAACACAATGTATAGATTGTTTTTCATAATGTGTTATTCTCTATCTTCACGGTATAAACAATATTTGGTGACAGCGTTTATTTAACACATCCATGAATGATCTGCAACATTCAGGATCCACTCTTAATGCCTGTTTTTTGCACCAGTGCCTCACTGTTAGTGAATACCTTTCTTTATGTGCCTCCATTCCCCTTAGATTTAAAGGTTTTTAGTAGAGATTTCTCTACCTTGTGTCTACCTTGTATCTACCTTGTGTCTACCTTGTGTCTACCTTGTGTCTACCTTGTGTCTCTTTTCGACTGAGTTTAAAACCCCCCTCTAATTTCCAAGCACTGCATAACTTGTTGCCACTATATAAACATTATAAACATTAATATAAAATAATGAATTTCAGAAACAGTATATATTAACCTTATGAAGCCTAAAAATACATACATTGCATATTGTTAAAAAAAAGTTAAGTTTTATTTTTTTGCAACAAAAAAAACAAGTGCAAAAATATATATTGTATGCATGCATTATGATACTTTTAAATATCAGTTCAAGATAAAAAATATAATTATCTTATAATTTACTACAAAAAATCATTTAAAAAAAAACAACAACAAAAAACTTTTTCTAACAATGACCTAAAAAATAATAGAAGATACATTTAAATATCAGTTCAAGATAGGAAATAGAGGGGAATCATTTGAATATTCTATAACTACATAACATTTCTTCTGCTGCCTTTCAAAAATTGTGGAAGTATTACGTATTGAGTATTATTATTTTCCATTGCAAATAGCTTCAGCTGTTGCTAGTGATTTCGTAAAACAAATCATAAAAAAAACCCAACGGTCATTTCCTTTTTCTTACTTAAAGTCTGAAATTCCGCAGGATATGTTCCATTTTTTTTCTCGACTCTCTGGTCTCTGGCATAATTGTCTTGTGGTAAATGTCCAACAAGAACCATTTTGAAAGTATATTATTCCTGACTTGACCTTTGACTTCCACTGGAGCAAAAGCTATGCATTTATGAAATGGATTATTTGATGAACTGGATAATGTTCCTTTAAATACTATAGTGGGCTGACAACCCTTTATAAATGTGAGGCCCACATGTATTCCGCAGATTTAAACCACATGGTTTAAGATTTTGGCAATGGTTTTCACTCACTGTAAGACCTGGATTTTTCCAGGTTTCACAGCTAGCTATTTATCTGCTCTAAGACACATTTCATCGCTTGTTTTAATTAGGTTTCACTCAAAACAGTAAGATACTTAAGGAAGGAATCCTGCGGCCTTTGCAAAATGCATCGTACTGTTAAGTGTATATTAAACACTAGAAATGTATTTATATATACATTACAAAGAAAAAGTCAAGTCATCTGTTTTGAAAAAAGTAAAAAACGGTGAATATTTTATTTTTCTGTGGACAACATAATAAATAGATGTTTTAGTCCCTGTTCTGGACCTGTATTTGCATCATATTGGAATACAAAACAAAGAAGTAGCAGGGACCGTCACATGGCAACACAGTTTAAAGGGGCTGTATCATCTGAATATTGTTTTTACTGCACATGTAGTACCACTGTGTTAGCAAAACTACAAGCAAATGCCTAAATTAGGAGAAAAATGTGTTTTAATAGTGTCTGTGGAGACTCCTGTTTCTGACATCCCCTGTGGCACAGTATGCAAAAATGTTTTTGAAAATGCGTATACTTTTTGTGCTGGTTGAATTGGCAATAGAGTGAGAGAATCTGTTGTGTGAATCTGTTGTGCGGCGCACACCTAGCACACATGGAGCATCCGCACCTGGTGATACATTTTCTGCTTATATGTTTGTGTGTTTGAGCAGAGAAACACACAGGTTGTTGCAGCTTGTGGGGATCAAGCTCTAGAATACACACATTTATAACATTTTTAATTTAAACATTGCACCAAACGTAAACATTTTTAAAAGAAATGCTTTAATTAAGGAATACAAATACTAAATATAAGTGGTTTATTACTTACAGTGGCAGAAAACAGTGCATGGACAGTGCACCACCCCAATGAACAAGGAATGATTTACACGTTTCGCACCTCGATCATGGCATTTAGGATCTCTGGTAGATGACACACACCACCCATAGGAGGGTGAGAAAAATATATATATATTTATATATATATGATTGTATGAGTGTGTAGGTAGGTGGTACATGTCAAAGGAACATCCACATGAATGGCAGAACCCAAGGTTTCCCAACAGAACATTGTCCAAAGCATCACAAAGCTCAGTGTATATACATTGATAGATATGGAAGAAAATACATAAAGATGCATATAGTGTGATATAGTTAAAGAATACAAATAAATCACTCTCTTTGCGAAGTATTGTTTAGAATCATAAGTCAGATCTTCCTTCATCTAACCCAGGATGTCAGTCCTCTGATACAGCGATACAAGCTAAGAGGATTCAATAAGGTACTTTATTTATATATCTTTAATGCATTTATATTTAAAATGCCTACAGATCCTACATATATAGAGATCTGGTGGAAAGTGGTATGGTCTTCAAAGCCAGCAACTCACTCAAGAACAGCTTAGTACAAGAGTATTTGTGAGCTAAGATTGGTCTTGGTGATATCAGACTCCTGCACTGCTACAGAAACACTTTGTGACATTTTCCATTAAGTTGGTAACAAAGGGGTAATTCCATCTTTTATTATAAAAAAAAAAAAAGGGAGAATGAGAGCTGGATTTCAATGAACAAAAATAGTCTTTCTTTTTCTTTTATGACTTGTCTTACCATTGGTCTCCAAAACCAGCTGGCAGAAGAGTAGAATGAAATACTTGGATATTGCACACATTTTGGCCTGTGATCATAGTTGCACTATATACTATGACATCATTTAATAGGATACTTTAGACTGGTACCTTTCAGAGATGCCAACTTTCAAAAACAATAAGGACATTGAGGAATATGTGATACATGAAAATTCACTCGTAACCTGCCATTTTGCAAAGAGATAACCTTGCTGACTTTTTTTGGGGGGGAAAGGACTCATTAAATACATTTTAACCTTTGTTATAATGAATAAACTGGATTAATGAGATAATCCGTTAGTTGTGAAAAAAAATAATATGTAAATGTTTTTTAATGCAAAGAATGTAGATAAAAGTGACAACTATGCACTGTTCTCAGGATTCTTTTTATTGTATTTTTCAATAAACTGAAGAGGTTTTACCTAATTTATGATTAGATAGGCATGTGTCTTGCAAAATGCCAAGTAAAATTATCACAAACCACAGCAAATACTTACATGGTCTGGCAAACACAATTCATACATTTATTTATGCATTTTTATTGCATTTTCAATGTAAATATTATTGCATTCATTTCATTAGATTTTTCATACACTACGGTGTTTTTGTATCTTGCTCCTATATTGGGTTATCACCTTATTTTGTCACCTATATGTTGTTTTTACTGTGAATGTACAGAATAAAATAATTTTAATAACAGGATCTTTCTGTTTATTCTCGCCATGGGATGGTCCTAGGACCTATGACAAAGTAGGTATAATAGATGTAACTCTTTCCGGGAATACCCCATCTCCCCCCCCCCCCCCCCCCGCAACAAACATATTATCCATTTGCCATCTCAGCTAAGTCCGACCTGTAGGAAAGACGTCATAGATCTCAGTATGATGTCTCAGGGTCATAGATAGTAGCAGTTGACGGATATTGCCAGTTTGGAACCTATATGATTTACATACATAGTTACATAATAGTTTAGGTTGAAAAAAGATCTGTGCCCATCAAGTTCAACCCTATTTTTTGTTTATTGGTGTTGATCCAAAAGAAGGCAAAAAATGTAAAGCCAAAAGCTCTACCTTTTGGGCCTACCTACATGGAAGGGAGGTAGTTTATATTATAAGCTTGTGAGCAGGGATCTCTACCTCATGCACTGGTCGGTCTCTTTTCGTCTAACATAGTTTGTTGTTCCCTTGTGTGCTGTGTAATTTGTTAGCACTATATAACTAATTGTTAATGTGATGCAAAGAGATGCAAACAGAAGAGCAATACAACAAAATAAAGTTACTACATTATGTATAATGTAGGGAGTAGACTGATCCAAGGTGCTTTGACTGAAAGAAATGTATCTATTAGCTCTCCACTAGATGGGCTAATTTACTATTGAGGAACATTTACAAAACTCCTGTGTTTGTTTGCCTTTTTTTAAGCTATGAACTATGCTTTGTAGTTAGGATAGTTTGTTTTAGCTGTCATTAGTGTCTGAAGAAAGGGCCTAACAACTTGGTCTTAAAAGTTTGCAATCAGTTCGCCAATAAACTATATAATTTTAATGCTAAAACGGTACTACCCCATTTAACTAGATTAGATATAGCAGCTTGACAGGTACCACCATGCCAACATGTAATCCAACCAGCCAGTCTCATCTCTCCCAAACTAAACCATGTCGTCGTGGATGTAGCAACATTACATCCTCACACGATCGAAGAATGATGGTAAAGTTCTGAAGGGGCTACATAATTTTTATGACATCACTTCGCCGTAATCTGTTTTGAAAAGTGGGAATTTGCATATTGAGCCCCAAGTTGTCATAAACAATAGACACCAGAGCTGCTTAATCAAAATATCTTGATATCTTAATCTAATGAATTTTTATTTTTAACATTTATAGATTACATAATGTTTACATGACAGAGTGCCTTTAAATGAGCATTAACTAGGAAGAGAGAAGCCAACACTATTACTGTTAATATTATTAAAATAAATATAATATCTAGTGGAATTTATTTTTATTCCTACACTAATATTTCTTCTACAAATTTATTGTTGTTAAAACCAACCCATTTGTTGGTATATAATAAATAATAATTATAATACATAGAAAATATGGAACTATTTTTTTATTATTTTTACTGGTAACAATTATGATGTTCAGGAAATATGTGATCCAAAGTAAAATTTGGGTATTGGAGGAAGTATATTGCACAGCATAGTGTTTTATGACAGATAGGGAGAGCCTTGCTGCACAGTTTTTTTTTTAACCTTTGTCCAGCTGTTCTACAGGAACATTTGTTTCTGCTTTGTAGAAGGTGGCACTAAAATACCTTTCAGCAAAAATCTGACCTTAAAAACCCCTTGAGGTGTTTGTCTGTGGCAGCTCTCCAAATGCTGACACATTCTTTCTCACCCTCCCTGCAAAGTAACCTCCACCCAAATTCTGTAGTCTTTCTATTGCCTAGAAGAATAATGATGGATAGACATAAATAAACAATCACACAGTGTTTATAACTGCACAATAGTTTGAAAATTAGACTTGAACACATTAAAGACATTTTCCCTTTGGCAATCAACTCACATGATTTTTGAATTTTTTCTTCCAAATAAAAAAAAGATGAGTGGCTTTACATACATACGGTACCTATGTATATGTAGATATACATTTTTTTTTGGTAGGCCTGTGCCCAGTTTGTTTATATGTATTCATTGCATGGAAAATTGTGAGTCAAGTTTTTCATAGTGGAAAATATTACTAGCAAAATACAAAAAACAACAACAATGTACCTTAAAAAATGAATTGTTGACAGCTGTGATGTGTCTTATCCCATGATCTGAACTGGATTGTATTTATTACATTCTCGCTGTTGGGTAGTGCTGTGGCAACTTGGACTTTGTTCGTGGTGGTCGTGTATTGGACTTGCGATGGACAATTCAACAATGTTCTATAGACCTTCACAGAATTTATCAAAGACAATGGTTTTCTTGTAGGAACATTGGGGTTCTTGTCTACCCCATCCATCCATTGCAAGAATCGTATTAGTTAGCTAGTGTTTTGTTCAATGAAACATTTTTGAACTGATCTAAAGATCGTCAACAATCAACATGCTAGCTGTTTTCATTGAACCTTGGATGTGAAGAGGATGCCTATCTCACAGAAACACTGAAATGCTCCAAAGGAGGATCAGTCATTCTTGGGTTGCTGGGATTTCCGTTCAAGAATTACACTATTGTTGATATTTTTTTTTATTATTTTGATGGTTATAAGCACAGGCTACTGATACACAATGATGAGAAATGTGCATGAAATTAAAAAAAACTGTAGAGATATAATTATTTTTTCACTATTTTCTAGAACTTCCTCTTTTTTTGAACTTTTTGTACTTTTGTAGAAAGGAGGCGTAACCGTAGGTGTCTTTGCTGCTGGTGTTTAAGGAACTGCGCTAATTTTTATTTTAGCATATTTTAATACTTCTTGAAATGACCAACTAGCTAACTCATTATTATTGAATGTTTCTAAACTCTTTACGAATATTTCATTTTTGATTATATTTTTTTTTTAACTGAATGTAAAGGAATGATGGTTATGCTACAAGCAACAGGGAGTCAGATTTTACAAGTTAATGGGATTTAAATTCTGCTCCTTGAAAGAAAAAAAATGAATTATTTTCGCTTTATGAGAGGCAACAAAGTTCATACTTTCAAGGTTTAGAAGTTTCGTTTTTATTGTTGTTGCAAAACTATCATCAAAGACATTTATCCCAATTAATTTTTCCTAAACCGAAGTAGAAATTTGGCTGAATCTTAGCAGCAGCAATGCTTTGAACCTTACAAATTGATAAAACAAAGTGTCAAAACACTTTATGGTATGACTGGAATTTACAGACTCAGAAGAACAGAAAGATACAAAACTCTTGGTGTGAGAATGACCTTGCTGTAAACTGGCTGAACCATTACTCATCGCTAATTTAACATTCTGAAATTGAACACACATTATATGTGAAATACCTTTGCGATAAGAACTAATATGGTGATTAGATTTACCAAGACGGGAGTTTTACCTGGGGAAATCAGGAGGCACTATTAAATGGGATAATTTATCCAGCGGAGGAATGGTTCCTGGCATGTGAGGAGGGAAACTCATTGCATAAACCTGCGCGAACAATATTTCAAACTTCTACACCACTGGTACTATGTCCCAACTGTTATGCATAAAATGTTTCAGTCCTCCTCGAAAAACTGTTGGAGATGTCGGAGCATGCCAGGAACCATGTCTCATATATGGTGGAATTGTTGAAAACTAGGTCCGATTAAAACAGATCTGGGAAATCTTCTCGGAACTCTCTTTGAAAAAGCATGGCACCTAACTCCCCAATCTTTTCGCTGTAATCTGGATGTCCCACTAAAAAAAAATTAAATGTAAACTTAGCGATTAATATATCTGCTTAATAAAATCTTTAACATGTATAGCTTGGAGGAAAGACGTAAGAGGGGGGATATGATAGAGGGAATCAACACAGTAAAGGAAGATAGTATATTTAAAAGAAGAAAAACTACCACAACTAGAGGATATAGTCTTAAATTAGAGGGGCAACGATTTAAAAGTAATATCGGGAAGTATTACTTTACTGAGAGGGTAGTGGATGTATGGAATAGCCTGCCAGCAGAAGTGGTAGAGGTAAACACAGTCAAGGATTTTAAGCATGCGTGGGATAGGCACAAGGCTACTCTAGATATAAGATAGGGAACTGGGGACTAATAAAAGTATTTATAAAAATTGGGCAGACTAGATAGACCGAATGGTTCTTATCTGCCGACACATTCTATGTTTCTATGTTTCAATGCTGCAGTAAAGATATGATTGGCCCGTAAATGGAAAGACCCGGACCCCCCAACCTGGTTAATCATAACGAACGAGATAAACTATCAATACAAAATGGAGAAGTATTTTACAGAACAAACAACCTAAAAAGATATTATGAAATGTGGGGCCCCTGGCAGAAACTCAATCCTTGACCCTTAATCTTCACCAAGAACCCCCAAACAAACAGGTAGAACAGATTAGAACAAACCCCCCTTATAAAATCTACCAATAATATTCAGCCTGGTAGGCTGCACCATGAGAAAAAGTATGAATGTTGGATGAATGACATAAATGTTGTGAGAAAGTATTTTTAGCGTTGAACGATTTGTATATATAAATGTAACTAAATGAATAATCTTTATCTAAATCGATGTCGATACCGTAACGTATTGTTCATTACTAATCTATATAATTGTATTGATTAACCTATTTTTTGTACCTAAAATGAAAGATAGATATAATAATAATATAAAAGAACTAATATGGTGAAAGAAACTCTCAAAAAAGGGGTTTTTGGACCGGGCTGAGAGGTCACCATTATGTTTTTGCATAATTGAGCATATAAATGAAACAGCTATGCCCCACCTGGTACATTTTCTGCAGTATTCTAAGTGTACAGCTGTACACTGAGAATTATGTTGGCCAAGAAATTCCTCCACTGAAGATTGTGGGGAAAAAAGCAGGCATTTTAAACCATAATACCATGCACACACATGCATGCACTGGTATGCGTATGCACAGTGAATCACGATTTTTCTCCACAGAAATGCATAGGGAGTACTAATGCACTTACATGTGCATTGATCATCTTATGTATATATATGGGATCTATCTGATTGGCTCCAGAAAGGCTGGGAACACCCATTTCTGAAGCTAACCGGAATGTTCATCATTTTGGGAATCAATGCCCAGCTGAAAACCTGCAAAAAGTACCTTTTTCCAAAATGAGTTATGTAACAATTACTTTTACAAATATGGTAAGGTGAATATTTTAATAGTGTAAATTGTAATATACTTTTTTTGGATTTGGAGTGCTCCTTCAAATACCAATATTAACACCTTACTCCAGAGAGCAGGGATTTCTATTCCCTTATAAAACTCATTTGTCAAGTCACCACAACTGACTGTCTAGTGGCTGAACCTCAATTTATTTAAATGTGTCTTCTACCAAAATAAAAACAATGAGAAAATATTCTACAATGTAACAAAGCTATTTTTTCAGTTTTGTATACATAGTTACATACATAGCTACATGCATAGTTGCATAGTACTTTAGGTTGAAAAAAGACTTGCGTCCAGAAAATTCAACCCTTTTCCTATTCCTTGTTTAACGCTGTTGATCCAAAAGAGAATTCAGCATCAATGGGGGAACACTTCCTTTTTGACTCCAAATGTTAATCAGATTTCTCCTTAGATCAACAAGTACTAAATAAATATTAATGCTTATACTAACATACATAGTCCTCTAAGTTCTGCTAAAAAAAAGTATCCAGACGCCTTTTAAAAGCCCTGTAATGTATATGGTAGCACCCCCTGACTATAATTTCCATACCTTTGTTGTCCTTACCATAAAGAATCCCTTCTGCTAAATCTCCTTTCCTCAAACTCTTAGCAGGTGACTTCTTGTCCTTTGTACCGTTCTATTAATGAACAGGTCTTTAGAAAGCCCTTTGTATGAAACCTGTACATATATATATAACATTATAATATCCTATCTAACCTACCATTTTCACCATTACAAATCTAACCTATCTAGCCTTTCTTCATAACTAAAACTTTCCATTCCCCTTCGTTTTGTATTATTATTCTCTGCACTTTCTCTAGTTCCATAATGTCATTTTTTTTAAAAAGTACCAGAATTGAAATGCACATTCAGGGTAGGGTCCCCCCAGGGCCTGTAAAGAGGCAGAATAATATCTTCCTCCCATGAGTCAATACGCCTTTTAATGCATGCCAATATCTTACTGGACTTTGCAGCTGCCAGTTGGCACTGTGCACTACTGCTCAATCTGTAGTCAAATGTCTACAATTACTCCCAAATCTTGTTCATTCATCGTTTTCATGACGGAAACACCATTTAAACTATATGTTGCTTTTTGGTTTAATATAAATGCATCATTTTACATTTGTCTATCTTGAATCTCATTTGCCATTTCTTTGCCCAGATACCCAATTTGTTCAAATCCTCTTACATTAAAGGCACATCTTTGTGTCATTGGAAAACACTGATACATGGCTCCTTATGGCCACTGTAAGAACATTTAATAAACAAATTAAAAAGAAGAGGACCCAGGGCACATCGCTGAGGTACTCCACTTATCACATCCGTCAAATCTTTCCATTTTCCATCGTTCAGCCAATTGCCAAACCAACGTTTGGCCCTAGGCCTATGGCAGTCAGTCTGAAATTTTTTGTGTGGAACCGTATTGAATGCCTTAGGAAAGTCTTATAGCTCATTCAGCACAGCATTTTTACTCACTTCTTTATAGAATGTAACTAAGTTTACAAGATCTGTCTTTCACAAAGCCATATTGGCTTCCGTTAATGAAAATCCTGTTCAAGATGACATCTTGCATATATTCCCTTAGCAAATCTTTAAATGGTTTCCCCACCACAGATGTCAAGCTTGCAGGTCTGTAACGGTCTACGTTTTACTAATCACACCGTGCCTGAACCTCCCGGTCCGGGCATGCCTCCCTGACGTCACACGTGATATCCAGAGGTATTGCAATCTTTTGGCAGGGAGCCACAGGGTCTATTAAGACCCTGATCAGGCCTCTGCCATTGTGTTCCTGGCCACTAAAAGTAGCGTTTTGGAGCTTGTGTCGCCTAGGACGCAATCAACTTGCGTCACAAAGGGGTTAAAATAACATTAAAATATTAATATTTATATAGTATGGCTCAAAAAGGGAAAATATAGTATATATCTAACAAAGGACAACAAAAAAATACTAATCAGCTGTTAAAGGCACGCCATCACTTAAACATTATTTACAAAGTGATAGCAGAATAAAAATAAAAAAATGTCTGTCGCTTGTATATATCATCTGTGGCTTGACATGCAAATTAACTGGTTTCAGAGGAAAATGTGTAATTTGAAAATCAACCTGCTATGTGATGTCATAAACAGGAGACAACACAGATATTTAAAATATGTTCTCTTAATTTGTGCATTTGCTAACACAATCTGTATATCATGTTTAATATCTGCATATTGTTACTTCTTCTGCAAGAGACTTCTGCATTATAATTAAAAGGTGATCGATAAGTAAGGCAATGCACTATTCTAATATGATTCTTATTGAACAACCTGAGCCGGATGGTATACACCCAACGGTACTTAAAGAGCTAAGCCAGGTCCTGGCCAGACCGTTATTTTGGATTTTCATGGATTCTTTTATTTCAGGCATTGTGCACACAGATTGGCGTAAAGCTGATGTGGTGCCCATATTTAAAAAGGGATCAAAAATCCCAGCCAAGCAATTAAAGACTTGTAAGCTTGACATCTGTGGTGGGGAAACTGCTTGAGGGGTTGCTAAGGGAATATATTAAAAATTTAATATTGAACAGGAATCTCATTAGCAGGAGCCAACATGGCTTTGTGAAAGACCGATCTTGTCATACTAACTTAATTACATTCTATGAGGAGGTGAGTAAACATATAGATATTGGTGCTGCAGTGGATGTGATATATTTCGACTTTGCTAAGGCATTTGATACAGTTCCACATGAAAGGTCACTGTACAGACTGACTGAACTAGGCTTAGGGCCAGAGGTTTGTTTGTGGATTGGCAATTGGTTAAAAGACAGAATTCAAAGGGTGCTGGTAAATGGGAAGTTCTCAAATTGGACAGATGTAATAAGTGGAGTACCTCGGGGTTCTGTCCTGGTTCCTCTTCTTTTTAATTTGTTTATTTATGATCTCCCAGAGGACATAGGGAGCCATGTCTCAGTGTTTGCCGATGACACAGAATTAAGTAGGGTAATACAGTTTGAACTAGAAACAAAGAAACATAGAATGTGTCGTCAGATAAGAACCATTCGGTCCTTATTGTCTGCCCAAACTAGATGTATATTCGCTGCAAGAGGATTTGGACAAATTGGGTAATTGGGAAAATGCAATTCACTGTAGACAAGTGTAAAATATGTGGTTCAATTCTGAATTCTGGGCGACTTTTAAAAAAATAACATTATGGAACTAGAGAAAGTGTAGAGGAGGGCTACAAAACTAATCAGGGGAATGGAAAGCTTTAGTTATGAAGAAAGGATGGAAAAGTTAAATCTGTACATGCTAGAGAAAGGGCGGCTTAGGGGGGGGACATGATAATGTCATATAAATATATACAGGGCCCATACTAAAGGGCTTACTAAAGACCCGTTCATTAACAGAACAGTACAAAGCACAAGAGGTCAGCCGCTAAGACTTGAAGAAAGGAGATTTAGCGGTTCTAGCAAATATCTTGGATGCCTTTAAGAGTGGTCTGGATACTTTTTTAATGAGCTGGAGCATAGAGGGCTATGCATGTTAGTATAGGCATTAATATTTATTTAGTGTTTGTTGATCCAAGGAGACATTCGATTTGCCATTTGGTGTCAAGAAGGATCCCCCCCACCGCTAAATGCAAAATTCAAAATTGCTGAAGTTTTTATTTGCCTTCTTTTGGATCAACAGAGGTAAACATGGGATAGGAAAAGGGCTGAACTTGATGGACACAAGTATTTTTTCAATCTAAACTACTATGTAACCTCTCTGTGGTCATAATAAAAGTCTTACCTTTTTGAATTAGTATGAAGACAAGCAGATCTATGCTTGTAAATAACTGTTTGGACTGGAGCGCAACCTCACCATATTTTTTGATAAATCATCTAGAAAACAGCCTAAAGCCACCATAACAGACATTAGTCATCCATTCCTATATATGAACAGGCTGCATTGGTACAGATGTTGACAAGATCACTCAGAATGTGTGAGTCTATAAACGATGTATAGCAGATATCTGATAACAATAAATATTCAAAATAAAATGGATGCTGAATGACTCTTGCTTATATATGTAGTCCCCTGATATATTTTTTTATCCAATCTTCAGTTTCCTCCTTGTTTAATTTTCCTCCACTGAAATCTTGCTTGGTACATAATTACCAACTTACACTTTCACTCTCATGCTGTTCTAATTCTTTATCTTCTCCTTTTTAATCCTCCAACACTGCTTCTGTCTCCCAATATTGCCTATGTCAATCCCCTGATCATCTTTATTATTCACTTGTTCTTGGAACCACTTTTTGGAGGTTTTCTGTCAAGCAAGCCTTTAAGAACCCAGGCCATTATAGCAAGTAAACCACAAACTCTAGAATGCACATCTTAATACAATGGGGCACCAACCAAATGCACTTTAATGCTTCCAATAGCAGTATTAATGAGCTGCTTTTCATTTATTTATCCACGAAAATGCATGAAGACCCAGAAATACTATTAAATGGTTGCAGAGTGAACTAATTTTCTGATCTAATTCCAAATGAATTTTGTACTTAAGTAATAGCTGTGATATTGTAAGTAAGACTAGAATTGGCTAGAGACAATCAAACATTCTCTGGAAGTGACACAGTTGGTTCTTCTACTGGCCGAATGACAGTAATCTGCACCAAGTGTTCTTCTCTGTAAGTCTTTGTAAGGTTTTTTGAAATGTTGGTGTGTGTGTTTTTCTGTTACTGCTGGACGAGTGAATAGAGCTTTATCTACTCCCAAGTGCGGTAAGGGTTATTGTTGCTGCAGTCCCTATGCAACTTTCTTTCATTCTGATTGGCTGGGAAGAATAGTCTACAGAGATGGAAGGCAGTGTGAAATCTTCTAGCAGTGCATTTTATGGGTACAGGATCTGCCGACAACAAAACGCTTTTACAATAATGAAAAATGGAAAGAAAATGGGTAGTTTGCTGATTACACTGACCCTTTAAGAAAAAAATAAACGTCCATCCAAGTTAATAGCTTTCCCTACAGGCTGCAGCCACATGTTCAAAACTTCTACAATTTCACCCTCTGCACATATTGTATTGGTTAAAAGTTATTCCATATTAATAAATGCCATGTCCCTGTATATCAGTAAGATACATGCCCATGTTTCCAGTGTATTTGAGCTGTCCTATTGTATCTAGGCTATATAGGGGTATACATAGGCACTGTACATTCACACTGCTATATATAAAATAATATACTGCATTACGTTTATCAGAGATTTGATGCAGTAAACTGTGTTAAGGATGTGTGCAGCAATCCACAAATATGACATATTCAATATCTGGGGATTCAAAGGGGTATATTTATTAAATACAATATATTAGTGGTGGTAAAAAAAAAAGTTAACACATTTTTAAAAAAACTTTTTCTAGTACATTAGTCCACACCAGCTAGCGTGTGTTCGTTGCAGACTACAGCTCCCACAACACTCAGTTAGCCAGAATGGCTGGTTGAGCATCATAGGGACTGTTGTCTACCAGCAAGACTAATGGTTGGTTAAGCAGATTAGGAAACTGTTTGCAACACCTCCCCTCCTCCAGTGACATATCGAACACCTTATTGATGATTAAAATGTGTTGTAAGCAGTCCCTATGCTGCTTAACCAGCCATTAGTCTTGGCATTAGACAATATAAGGAGTCATTGAAATATAGGTGAGTACATTTAGATTAATGCCTCCTGCTCACAAATTGGACTATGAAACCATGTATTAAACTACGTAAATTATTTTATTTCGTTAATAGGTGCTAAAGAGCTAGAGATAAAGTCTGACATTTTGTTTAGAAGTTTCTAGAAAAAAAACTGAACGAAATCAGCTATCTGACTTTCATCTTAAATGCAATCATTTATACTAAATTTGATTTAATTATGTTATATGAACATATATTTATATAACACCAGCAATTAACAGCACTTCATACAAAAACACCGGAGTATGCTGCAAACACATTTAGACAGACTAATAGTAACAAAAAGGAAGTTATGTGATCACAAATTAGCGCCAGGTATAACGGACTCGCAACAAAAGTCGGGTGTTTGCCCTATATGTTCCAGTTCTGTACTTCTGGGTTATCTGGCACATTTAGCACTATATATATATATATATATATATATATATATATATATACATATACATATACATATACATACACATATATAAACAGGAGCTAAAAAGTACCTGAAAATGGTGGGAAATTCATTTTGTCGGAAGCGCTACTTCCCAACATGTTCCCAACACATTCACCAATATGTATAAGGAACGAAGATGGTGCTTTTTTTGAAACCTTTTGGACACTTTTGTGTGCAGGACCTTCTATAAATAACACCCAAAAATATTTAATCAGGAAAGGTACATTGAGATATTTCATTTCCTAGTACTTTCTCCTGGGGATATTGCTCTTGGTCCACATCCAGTGATGTTTCTATATGTCAAACTCATTTTTGGATCACCCTATTACCAAGCGCCTTGCCAATTATTAGCACGATGCAAATAAACTTTAATATAATGTGATAAGGTTTTGCTTACAATACAGCAATGTAAAATGACATTAGAATTCATGTATTAATAAAAACTCATGGTTTATATGATTTACTTCCCCTCTGGAATAGCTCACATTCCAAACTTTCTGCACCTTTTTGAAAAATATAATAAAATACAAATACTATGAAGGAATCGTTTTCTTTTCCAAATATCTGAGCAGCAATTGTGGCTTCAAACTTAAATAAAAACTGTTATTTTGTAACAAAACCCTACAAATAATCATCAATAATACTTTAATTTGTAGCATTTTGTTTTTTTTGGCAATGGCAGTGGACTGAATACAACTTTCCTGCAAGGTTAAAACACTGGCCAGTTACATTTGTTCAATGTAAATTTGTTCACTGCTTCGCACAACTTAAGGGAGATCAGAAAATAAAAAAAACAATTCATAGAGTGTTGAGTATTGGTAAAAGTCTTGCCAGTTCCCTATCCACAAATTAGAAACAGGATCTGGGCCTCAGGTTTGGAACAGGAAACAACATTCAGCCATGCATCTGTCTACCTTTGCTGTCAAGGGGGTTTTAAGGCAAGGGTTTGCCTGATCCAGTGCTGCCATCTAGAGGCTAAAGGGCTAATTATGGTACATTTGTGACTCGCTTTTATGAAGTCACAAATCCTATCATTTTCTTTCTAATTTTCTTACATACACGCCCCACAGGTACATAGTAGCCAATGATTATCCCACGCAGAGATCTTTGGTTAAAATGAGTGAACCCACAACTCGTTTCATTGGTCACAATGGCATATAGGGATAATATGAAAAACAAAAGTGCGCTTTGGGTATACGGAAGTGAAAGATATAAATATTCAACACCGGTAATGCACTCACCGACTTCCCAGTCAGTTGTAGCACTTCAAACACAAATCTGTGGCAAGTTGAGGAATTTCCAAAAATCTCAATTTCCTCAATGTACAGGTCGAATGTTGAAAGGATGATCACAGATAAAAATTCCTGTTAGTATAGAAACATAAATATATTTAATAAAATAAAATATCTGCTTACATGTGGGTACTCATGACAGAGTGTGTGCCACACAGTCAGTCAAAGCGAATATCCTCTTTTAGCAACAGTACATGTAGCAGCAAATAAACGTTGTAACAGAAGAAAGGAGGAGGGTCCAACATGCAACGCGTTTCGCCCTTTGTTGGGCTTCGACTAGACGCCCATATGTATGATATTCAACTACAGTCCAACAAAATGAATACCACTTACACTCGTGTGACCCAAAACATGATCATTAGTGTTGAGCGAACCCGAATTTCGGGTTCATACCGAACATTATGGTTTTTGGACCCCGGACCCGAACACGGACATTTCACTGTATGTTCCGGTTGGAGTTCGGGGTTCGGCGATTACATTGTATGTAATGCTATGGGCTTTCTATAAACAGAAATAGAGTCCCCATTCATACGAATAGGTCAATTGAGTCCCTTTCCTGGACTTTTTTAGAGGCATTTTAGTGGCCAAAAGTTTGTGTCCACATTGACTTTAATGGGGTTCGAGCATGGACCTGGACATTTTTTCGAAGTTCGGCCGAACCTGCCGAACATCTAGGTGTCCACTCAACTCTAATGATCATTTAAATAGACACAGGGAGGGCTTCTGGTCACCACCCGAGGAAAACTAAGTTCTCTAATGGAAATATTCAAGCAATTCACCCGAAACGATAGAAATTAGAAGCGATGAAGAGAATACATTTATTGATAAAACAGATGTTTATAATAGCATGACTATAATGTGAACTCACCCCCCAGGAATCAATAAAAGCACAAAGAAGATAGTGTCTTTGAGCATCTAATCCAGTTCACGGACACTGTGCGTAATGTCCAGCTTCCTGGTACATCAATAAGCTCCACCCCTGCATATTACATCCCGACACATTCTGCTGACTAACATGAAAAAGTTATGTCTCCCTAAAAAAAAAGTGGCAGTACATAAACCCATATGCTTGGAATCAGAAGTAGGATTAGATCTGTTCCGGTTAATAGCAAGATAAAAGTAGAAAACTGTGGGGAAAATGTGATTGAGAGCCTTAAGATACAAACTAATAAAAAAGTGGGACATTTTTGTTTGCTTAGAGTGAGCTTTTAAGAAAGTCTTATGTTTTCATCAGCATCCTTGATTTTATTCTGGGGTTTGTTTTTTCCATTCCTTGTGGATTATGTTTTGGCTTTTTATTTGGACATTTATTTTGAATTTTCATTCCCTATTATTATAATCACAAACAGTGATATTGGGAATGTGTCCAGCTTTCGTTGGGAATTTATGTAACATTTGGTTACCCATCACTCTGAATTTGTGAGCTCATTGTATATAGAACAGTTACATATCCAATATTCTATTTCTCCATGTGATACTGTTACAGGTTTGCATTTGAGATATTTACTTATTTTTATTTATACAGCATTGTAATTCTACTCTATCATTCATACCGTTATTTGCACCAGCTTTTGATGCAGAGTGACATATAGTGATTTGTCTATAGACAGATTTTACTCAATTTGACCCTGACAAATTGTTGACCTTGCTGATATATGAATTATGTTCAACATTAGTATGTACTGCCTGAACTACCGTATTTGCTCGATTATAAGACGACCCTGATTATAAGACGACCCCCCAAACTTTGTATATTCCTTTAGGAAAAAAACTAAAAGCCTGAATATAAGACTACCCTATAGGAAAAAAAAGTTTAACTTGTATATATGTAAATTGCTTTTTAATATGTAATAAAAAATTGATATTATACAAATGTATTTCTTGTTTTTATTTCCTTGCGGCCTCTCTCCCTCCCCCCTCCAGTGTAGTCTCTCTCTCTATCTCCCCCCTCCCTCCCCTAGTCTCTCTCTCTCTATCCCCTCTCTATCTCTCTCCCCCTCTCTCTATCCCCCCTCTCTCTCTCTATCCCCCCCCTCTCTCTCTCTCTCTATCCCCCCCTCTCTCTCTCTCTCTCTATCCCCCCCTCTCTCTCTCTCTATCCCCCCCCCTCTCTCTCTCTCTCTCTCTCTATCCCCCCCCTCTCTCTCTCCCCCCCTCTCTCTCTCTCTACCCCCCCCCTCTCTCTCTCTATCCATCTCCCCCCTTTCCCTGGTGGCTAGTGGGGGCAGCTGGGGGATGTCTGCACTATACGTGCAGATATCCTCCATGCTGCCCGACACCTCCGTCTATTATGACGGACAGCTGGTCCGTCATAATAGACGGAGGTGTCGGGCAGCATGGAGGATATCTGCACGTATAGTGCAGACATCCCCCAGCTGCCCGCTTTTCCCTGGTGGCTAGTGGGGCAGCAGAGGATGTCTGCGCGATGAGCGCAGACCTCCCCTGCTGCCGCCCGGCACGCTCGCCGGGACTTCTGTGACGAAAGCGGAAGTTCCCGGCTTCTTCACAGAAGCCCCGGCGGTCGTGCCGGGCGGAAGCAGGGGAGTCTGCGCTCGTTGCGCAGACATCCCCTGCTGCTAGAGAGGGGGATCCAGGTCCCCTGCAGCTCTGCTGGGGACCTGGATCCCAGTCTTATAGTCTGACCTCAATTTGAGGTCAGATTATAAGACGACCTCGAATGTAAGACGAGGGGGATTTTTCAGAGCATTTGCTCTGAAAAAAACCTCGTCTTATATTCGAGAAAATACGGTATTGTTCTTAAATTATATATGTTTTAGAATATTGTGTGGTGTGAATGTCTATCTCAATTGGTTAGATCCCCTGAAAATGGACCACTGTTCATTAGTTTATGTTGCAAAAAATATTTACTGTATAATTGTGGAAGCCTTCCTTGGCAAGATCCAGTCTCGCTTTTTTGGGTTTCTTGACAGGTATCCTAATTTTTGTTCCTTTGAGTGCCACTGATCCTCTACTCAGGAAGGACTGGGGCAAATCTTTCTCAAAATGCTTTCATTTATAAGAGCAGAGGTTCACAACCCAGTCCTAAGGCCCAGTCCAGGATTTAGCGATTACCAAGTTATGTTTAAAAAAAAAGTTTAATTTAATTTGAACACAGGTGGGTAATCACTAATTTCTGTTGGGTGGGGGGCATGAGGAATGGTTTGGGTACCACTGTATTGGAGGGTCAACCCAATATGTGCCGATAATCGTTCCCGAACTGGTGCATCTGAATTGCGGACACAAATCGTCAATCATTCAGAGTCCCGATGTTCCTCCGAATAGGTCCACAATTTGAACATCATAGCCAATTCCATGCCAATATCTCACGACACCAAATACAGCACAACATTTTGTGGTAGCCTTACCTCGGCTATTACAAATATAGCCGAAATTCTTGCATTTAAGTTAATGGGAGAATTTCGCCTATCGTCAAAATAGCCGAAGTCCTCCCCAAATTATCCGAAGTGTAATAAAATAAAAATCAGTCAAAAGTTTTTTAAATATAACATGATACATTAATTAAATACATAAAGTAAATGAACATAAAATAATAAATTTTTTTATTAAAATGTAAAAATGTAAATATACTACTAAAATGTAAAAAATGTATATATTATAATTGTATAAAACATATGTGTATAAAACATAGGTCTACTAATTATTCTTCACATTTCTATTAAATTCTGAATTTAAATGGGCAAATTTTGTTTGCTACCCAAATTCAGATCTTGATCGGGGCTGGTCGCCGCATATTTGGTAGCCAAAATTCTGTGGTTTTCATTGTGAAAATGCCCTGATCTGCATGCTTCCAATGCCTGGGTTTCCAAATGGCCCAAACTGATTATCTGGATCTAATTTCAGTGATACTGAGTGGCTGCATTTTGGTGACTTGTGAAATTCAGCTAACGTGCCCAAGCCTTTAGGTATTTATGGGTCACCAAAAAACATCTTACTATGGCTTCCATCTTGAATTGCATGCTCCTGAACATAATCCATTCCCAATGGATATAGCGGTACATGTACTCATTGTTGCTGGTGATAACCTGCTTGCTAATAAATTGTGTAAGGGGTCTTCAAGCAAGAATAAAAAAAAGTAATATCCGGAGGTGCACACAACACGGGGTGCTTGGACAAGGCTTCACCAATGCCTTTAGATAATCGGAGAAAAATGACAAGAAGTCCAGCACATTGTGAAAGGAGAAAGAATAGTCTTTACACCAGGTTTTGTTAGGTGTACCATGGAAAAACAATCTATGTCAATCTTCAGCTGCCTCCTATGTAAAAGACCAAAAGGAGGGAAGTATTCCTTGAAACATGGGTTGATCAGTAACCCTCAAAAATATATTAACACCCTATAATGGTGAAAGAAATATATACCAATGTTTGTATATGGGAATTTTTAACATTCTTAGGCAATATCATTGTAACAGAAGGGACTTTGCAATTTTATAAAAAAAAATTGAGACCATGTTTCGCAGACATTTTATATTTAATTTTACCTTTTGACTGCTGAGTACCCTCAATTTTACAGGTCCTTTTTACTCATTGCAAAGTGCAAATCTGATCATCAGAGAAACAAAAGGAATGTTTCGTTGATTGCTCAATATTTAAAACTTGCTAACATTTGCTTCCACAAAGAGGTCCCTGTACAATATTTCACAGAACACACAGTGAAAAAAAAAAAAAAAATGATGCAATAGACATGGGGCTAGCAGGATTGCAAGCAGATGCCTAAATTAGGAGGAAAATGTGTTTTAAATGCAAATTAACTGATTTTCAATTCGAAATATGTAATCTGCATATCAAGCCACAAGGTGATGTCAAAAACCGGAGACTTCACAGACATATTTATCACATGTTTTTCTTAAATTATGCACAGGCTTGCAATTCTGCCATTACCAAAATACATATCATTTTTATTCTCTATAGTCACAGAATAAACAATGTATCCTTTTACCCATAGTCATGCCAACATATGCCTCAGTACTGTTGATTTCCTAATTCCGAGATGTCAAATTAGCCATAGTCAACATCTAAGCCAAATAGCTTCAGATTTTTCTCACTGAATTACCGAACTTCTAATGTAGGCTGCTCAGTATCCCATGGCTAGAGCCGGTCTCTACATTCAGACACAAAACCTATTATTGTAAAATAAACTTTGACAATCAAAGCTACATCAAGTCGTCCTTCTGTACTGTAACTACAGGACATGCCAGGTGCTTTACTATCACAATGCCACAATGCCTGGAGGAATTAGTGTAGGAAAGCTGGAAATTCATGATTTTTTTTGGCAAATACCACATTCTCGATTCCCATTTCTCTGACGATATGAGTGTTCCTTCTGTACATTGTCAAGAAGGGTGTGTGTAGAAAATATATTAGATTAAAAAAAAAAAGGATTTGGGACGCTGAGCCCATCACAATTTTTTTGGCTCTGTGTATTAATTTTTCTTTTGTTGCTTATACTGGATGATTTGTAAGTTAAGGATCTTTTGGGAAAGAACACAGTATAATTCATATTGACAACATTCTTTTCATAAGTGATAGGTTCAACTGAGATTATACAATGAGCATTATCGAGTTCATGGAGAGTTCCTGTGTATTTGTGTATATCTATGATCTGCATTTCCATAGTGGCCAACAGGCGCAGAATTGACAATACAGTTGTGTTTTTTTTTAAATATGTCCAACCAAATGTAGGGTTGTCCTGGCCTGACTGTTTTCTATACACAGGCAGCATTGTAATGATTTACATCTAGCAGACATACAAAAGGGAGGGCAAGGTGGCAATTGCCCCCCCCCCCCCCCCGGTCTGCCCTTTAACCTGACCCAATGGGCTAGGAAAGCAGCACTTTTTCCTTGATAAAACTTAAAGGTTAAAGGATCTTAAGATTTATAGATTGGAGAAAAGTTGAGAGATGGGGGGTTTGATAGAAAACATTTAACTACTTAAGGGGAGTCAGCAAAATAATGGAGTATATTTGAAAAACTACCACAACAAGAGGACATCGTCTTAAATTAGAGGGGAAAAGGTTTAAAAGTAACATCAGGAAGTATTTCTTGGCAGAGAGAGTAGTGGACTAGCCTTCCAGCAGAAGTGGTAGAGGTTAATACAATGAAAGAATTTACACATGTATGTTATTGGCATAAGACAATCCCTGTAACATAGGGACAGGGACTAATGAAAGGATTCAGAAAATTGGGCAGACAAGATTGGCCGAATGGTTCTTATCTGCCGACACATTCTATATTTCCATTGTGTAGTCTAGGCAGCCATCTTGCTCAGATTAGGCCTGGGTGTGAAAAATACCTTATGAAAGAATGCCGTATGGCATTTGCTCACTAGGGAACACAGTTTTCGTTTTCATTTGTATATTACAAGGATTTTTGTTGTCAACTTTAATTATACAATAAATCATATTCTTATTTGATGAAATATTCTTTCGGATTTGGGTAACGCACATTACGCGAGAGCAGTCTACTTAGAAATGTTGCTTATACCATTTAGCAATAAATGTGGGATTTCAAAATTATTTTTAACCCAAAGAAACTATTTTCTTATCCAAAAAACTTCTCAGCTGGAGTCTACTTAGACACTTACCTACACCATTTAGCAACAAACGTGTGATTTTAAAATTACATTTAACCCAAAGAAACTATTTTCTTATCCAAAATACTTCTCAGCTGGAGTTTTTAAGCAAAGATTTCAACACATATTGGGAATGATGCCTAGTATGGAAGACAAAGTACATTCTGTGACTATAGAATAGAAGATTTATAGTAAGTCTCTATTATGCACTTAACATAAGCACACAATAATTAATAGTTAAGATAAATGCCTTTTCTTATTTCCTTGAAATATATTTCTGTGCTTGTCCTCGGGATCCCTCTCACCCCTCCAATTGCCAAGAAACTTTCGCTGACGGGGAATAATGCTTACATTCACTGCTTTTATCATGTGTCCAGCCAATTAAAACAAGTGGTGTGGGTCCCTTTCAGGATGTAGCGATCTCTGCTATGCCTGTGAAACTATGCACGTCAATAGAGACATTTTCATGTATTTTAATAGACATGCTTGTTGCTGAAATAGTCATATTGCTGGATAAGAAAAGAAACCTGTTACAAATAACTCTATAATAAAATACTCGTCAAGATAAAAATCTGTTGAGAGCGAGATATAGAAATAATAGTGTCAGGCGTTCGTTGGTGGTAAAATGTATTGAAAACAACAATTACATTTATAGTATGCAAGACATTGTATAAGTTAATTTGTTAATATTTTAGTTATTTTTTTATATATACGAAGTGCAACTCCCCTATTAGAGACTGGTTTTTGCTTTTCCAATCAAAGCTGTGTGACTTACAGACATACTCATCATCCAGCTTGTCAGGATCATAACCATTTCACTGGAAGTCCCCACTTATGATTAAGCGATAGTTGATCGCGAAACGCGTCGAGTGCTGTTTCTCCAATATTTGTTTACGGTGATTCTTCCTTCTCAAAAAACACATTTGCTTCATGGATGTCTGGCGTGCCGAACTTTTGTTTCTTTATTCAGATCGCGCTTTACCTTGGCACTCACCACAAATAAGTGGGTAGAGGTGTCTATTCTTACAGAGGTCCTCGTTTGTGGAACAGTGTTCCAGCTACCAACAAAACAACAACAAAAGGTTTGAACAGGAGGACAACATTCAGATATTCTCTGGTTTTCACATATTTTCTGACGATATTCCTTTTGTCCAAAACACAGGTGATGTTACGACCACCCAATTTAATGGTACTCATTTTATCAACCTCAGAAGGATGAAGGGCTGAGAAGACCCTGCTGGGAATTAAACCTGAAGCCCTGGGGGTTGAACAGATTCTACAGATGGTGAAATGGCCAACTGAGGTATCTCCACAGCTTTTAAAATCATCTACATCATCTAAAATCATCCATAAAAACCCTGAAAAAGACTACTTAGCTGTTTCCAAAATGTACTTGTTACTAATTTACAACCTTTTAACATATCTATACATTTTATATATATATATATATATATATATATATATATATATATATATAAATGTATATCTCTGTATCCTCTCTTAACAACTCAAACAATAGATATGCATGTGTTTTTTATGTTGAAAAATATGGTTCAGAAACCCAGGACATACTTGAAAAGAACAGAAATCTCAGTGTATTTTTTTCTGGTAAAGACATTTTATAAATACATTTGTTTATAATTTTTTTCATATTTACTTTGAAAAAATGTAACTAAATAATATACATTTTCTGAATATATTTTTTTATATATTCAGTAGAATATAGTTTGCAACATGTATGTTTACATCATGTTGCAGTAAATATGTTATCTCCTAACAACTATGGCTTCCGATACCACTATAGACCGATCTATAAATACAATATATGAATAAGTGTAGGCATCTTAAGAGAACAGAGAAATCTGAAACTTTACATAACTAGTATATAAAGAAACAGGAAACCTGGCAACCTATCTGCTTTTTTCAGTAATTTGCCTTAATTGCATCATTGCAAATATAATTATTACATCTGGAGTTTCCAATGTAAACAGTGTTTGAACTATAGACTCCAGACTCGGAGAATCGGAATGATAGATGACACTTCCCTATACGTTTCCTTGCATCAGGACAATTCCATGATAAGACAATTGTTACATTGTATATTGAGCAAATATTTCTAACCTGTTTCTTTTATGGTCTAGTTCACTTGCAGATTTGATGTTTTATAGTTTTTATTATTTGGTGGCTTTCACAAAACAGTCTGCACGATGCAGGACAGGTAATAGATTAGGGAAGATGTGCAAGAGAGCTACAGAGACAAAAAAAAAAAACGACAGCAAGGAACTATAAATGAATGAGACACAAAAGGTTTGCCCATTATGCAGTGTAATTATAACCAATAGCTACGCCCCGGTGTGCTACAGAAAAATAATACAACCCCTGTCTCACGTAACAATATGATATTCTTCTTTATAAAAATATTTATTTTAACATATTTTGGGATTTGGTAACAAAAGGTTTATTTTATTATTATTATTCTATTACATTTTCAGCACAGTCTAAATTATTGTGCAAATCGTTGATGATGCAACATAGAGATTGATTTTCTGAAATTGGAACTTCATGAATTGGATTATACTTTACTTGTGTTTAGATTGATTTCATTCTGGCCTTCTGTCAAGTCATTCTGGATATGGTTTGAACAGTTTTATAATCAATATCTCTGAGCAAAATTAAGGAAATTAGTTTAACCCCTTGGTGGCACAGAACGGACTAGGTCCATCCTGTGTGCCGAGGCGTTAGTGACAAAGGACGGACGTTCACCACAATTGTGCATGGGTGGTATCCCTGTACTCAGGAGATGTTGCTGAACACATATTGAGGTGTTATTTGGAAATATCCCTTCACATTTTAAGGTTATGTTTGCCTGAATTGCAATCAATGTGAAAAATGTAAAAAAAAAAATTTTTTGCTGCAAACTTTGGCAAAGATTGGTGGTAAAATGGCTACATAAAATGTGTCAAAATACCCCAAGTTAAATGCCCTGAGTGGTCTAGTTTTCAAAAATATGTACATTTTGGGGGTCATTCATGGATTTAGTACAGATATCAGTGTTACAATGTCACTATCGCTAATTTTGAAAAAAAGGATTTTAAAATAGCTTTGCACTACTTATAGTTCTGGCCCTGTAACATGAATAAAAAAGCACAAAAACATAAAATATGGGCTATTTATGAACTCAGGACATATATTAGAAACTATTTAGCAGTGTTTTTTTGTTGTCTCTTGTACATGAGTATATGATTTTTCAAATAAAAGTCCTAAAAATAATTTTTTCCATTTTTTTGCCATATTTTATTATTTTTTTTTACATCTTATGACGATAAAAACGATATATAGTTTGTGTGGGTACACTAAATGAGACAGAAATAAATGACAGCAAAACACAAACACCTCAGAAATGTTAAAACAGCCCCTTTCACCAAGCGACGGACATGCCAAAAAAGTCATGTCACTAAGGGGTTAAATTATTACACCTTTTATTGGCTAACTGATAGAAGTCACGTGTACTACCTGCCTCTATCCTGCTTACATTCTCGAGGTGTGCTCGTGTGTCCTCAGTAAAGCATTATTGAGTAGATTCACATGCTTGCTCAGTTCTGCTCCACCCCCATATGATGTCTGTGGATGTATTGTGGCCTTATAAGTAGTTCATCTGCTCTGTGTCTGTTCACAGACACACATCAGCGAGCTCCTGGTAAAGATAAAGAAACTGTGCTTTTCAAGGTAAAAAAAAAAAATCCAAATCTTTTTTAGTATTCCAGAGTTAATATAAAATCACTGTGCAGTAGAACAAAACGAGACGCAAGCAAAAAACAAAACGAAAAACAGGGCAATACACTCGCCTTGATCTTTGCTGTTTGTGGCTACATGATGAGGTTCAATCTCCAGAGATGTGCAAAAAACACATGGAAAGGTGGAGGAAAGACAACCTTACACGTTTCACGTTGATTATGCCCTATGATTAAACATTTTTAAATGTGAAACATGTAAAGTCATCTTTGCTCCACCTTTCCATGTGTTTTTTGCACTTCTGGATGTGATCTTCAATAAATTATTAATTTTTCATCATACTTGTGTCTCCAGAGTGCCAACTTCACTTTACTTATAATGGGGGAAAAGTAGTCGTACATTTTCATTCCATTCCCCCTCCCCTGCTAGTTCCTTTACTCCTCACTCTTTACACTTTCAATGATTGTTTGTTTTTGTGGATGCTTTACACACGTAGCTCCTCTGTTACACCTTGTTCTAGAATTATGGTTTATCCCTACTAATGTGGAAACAGAATCTGTATCTCTGTATAGTAGTATTTTCTCAAGTCTTCACATCTCTAACCGTAAACCATGCCATCTTGTCCTGGTACCTCTCCTACAAAAAGTGTTTCCCCCTTTTAAACATTATTGTAACTCTTGATTGCATTTAAAGGATTATTCCTACCTTCTCTTTTTAATGGTGTGCATATTAAAGTATTGAAACCTTTCCTGTGATGGATACTTTGTGTAACCTCCAACTGCTAGGATGTATTCCCACATCCGGCCTCTTCATTCCCTCTTCGACTGTCCTGTCCCCTTTGTAAAGATCCTGTCAACCCACTCACAGAACTTATATCTAGAACATTCATACAGTGCAAAGGCATGGAAAGCTGAGTATGTGAGTATATTCTTTACAAAATGAGTAATTTGTCCAATGATGTAAAATTGGATATATTGTGGGTTATGCATGACAGTGGTGCACCATGCTGATACTTCCAACAGTTGTAAAGGCTTTACCATATGCGTCATGAACTTCTGGGTTGCTGCATCCAGTCATGTATATAGCAACAGAAAATGGCATGGTTATGCATAACAAAATGAGAATGTGCTGTTGTTTTAACACATAAGTGGGAGCATTATACATCGCTCACATTGGGTGTAACTGCACCTTTATGCTCTGGATGCAAAATGAGAAAAGGAAAACATAGAGACGCAACCCAACCGTGAGTTGCTAAAATGAAATTTAATACAAAATAATACAATAAAAACACACTCACAAGCACACGGACTCCCCATGGCCTCAGCGACCAATTAGAATCTAGTGCTTTAGTCTGATACATGTGTGAAGATCTCACTAGGTTCCTTGAAATGTTTCCCTTTGGTTGTATTATTAATCATTTTACATTTTTGCATTTTAACTTTATTGGAACTTTTCAAGAGATTAGTTATTTTGGAAGGTCTTGATTTGACACATATGGACTGTGCCAGTATATTCCAGTATATTTTTTGTATTTTCCTTGTCATGTTTTTAATGTTTATTTATTGCATTAATTACTGTCATTAGTACTCATTGTTCTGTAATTTTTTTATACATATATAAATATATATTTAAATTAATAGATATTAGCCCATTGACTTAGGATTTATCATTTTAAAACTAGTTCCACATATAATCATCTAGATTTACTGTACATATCTAGGATAATGCAAAGCATCTATTTATCCTAAAATAAAAAATATTTTTCAATATGATGAGGTAGGTTTAAATTTTTAAAAAATGATGTCCCTGAAAAGCCATCTTTACTCAGAAATATCCCCAAAACTATTTCACCTTTACATTTGGATGTGCTGAATTAGAAATGAAAGACCAGGTCATTAAACTATAACATAAGTGTCAAAATATATACGTGTTTCACAAATGATCAGTACTATGTGGAATGATATACGGTAAGTAAGAATGATTAAAAATACCTACACCATGTTTTCCTTTAATCCATTTGTAAATCTGGATAGCATATTCTACCAAATATAATAGTGTAATAAAATCAAACTAATAAAGGAAAGGCAAATACAAATCCCTAATGGAAAATCAGATAATGCACGGTGTCTACTGTTTTACTGTATATTTCACAGGCTAATAAAAAATACTTTAATCTAAGATTTTAGGTTACACAGGTGGTTCTGGGGATTTCTCGATCCCTTCCCTGATAATGTAGGAATCTCTGTTTGCTCTAAGTTGAGAGGTTCATGATTTTGTCTTTGGTTTACCACCTGCTAGGCTAAGTCATAGGCGCTTTGTTACTGTGTGTCTAGTGCCTTTGGAATACCTTTCCAAAAGATGAGAGAAGTGGTTTGTTCAACATAGAAACATAGAATGTGTCGGCAGATAAGAACCATTCGGCCCATCTAGTCTGCCCAATTTTCTAAATACTTTTATTAGTCCTCAGTTCCCCATCGTATAGCTAAAATCCTTGACTGTGTTTACCTCTACCACTTCCGCTGGAAGTCTATTCCATACATCCACTACCCTCTCAGTAAAGTAATATTTCCTGATATTACTTTTACATCGTTGCCCCTCTAATTTTAGACTATGTCCTCTAGTTGGGGTACTTTTTCTTCTTTTAAATATACTCTCTTCCTTTACTGTGTTGATTTTCTTTATGTATTTAAATGTTTATATCATATCCCCCCCTGTTACGTCTTTCCTCCAAGCTATACATGTTAAGATGCTTTAACCTTTCCTGGTAAGTTTTATCCTTCAACCCATGAAACAGTTTAGTAGCCCTTCTCTGAACTCTCTCCAAAGTATCAATATCCTTCTGGAGACACGGTCTCCAGTACTGCGTACAATACTCCAAGTGAGGTCTCACCAGTGCTCTGTACAATGGCATGAGCACTTCCCTCTTCCTACTGCTAATACCTCTCCCTATGCAACCAAGCATTCTGCTAGCATTTCCTGCTGCTCTATTGCATTGCCTACCTACCTTTAATTCCTCTGAAATTATTACTCCTAAATCCCTTTCCTCAGATGTTGAGGTTAGGACTGTACCAAATATTCCATATTCAGCTTTTGGGTTTTTACGCCCAAGGTGCATAATCTTGCACTTGTCCACATTAAATGTCAGTTGCCACTGCTCTGACCATTTTTCTAGTTTAGCTAAATCATTTGCCATTTGGCTTATCCCTCCATGAATATCAACCCTGCTGCAAATCTTTGTATCATCAGCAAAAATACATACTTTTCCAACAAGACCTTCTGCAATATCACTAATAAAAATAGAGGAACATCCTACAAATGTTAGCAAGTAGTAAGGCCTGGGGAAGGGAATTTTGGTTGTTCCAAGCCCACCTTGGGTGAACTAGGAGCCTGGTCTCTAGTGTCTCTGTGACTACTATGGGCAGAAGACCAATTCCTGTCCCTAGGGTAACTGTAGCTTTGACAAACTCTATCCTGGTAATTGGGGCTGAAAGTCCTAAAATCAATGTAGTTTGTAGGCTACATAAATACATTCCCCAGCTCCTGACCATTTCGTTTGGATTCTGGTGAGGATTCTTTTTTTAGAAGTTTTTTTTTTTTTTCTAACAGTTCTCTGCTGGCTAATTAGATGGGGGTTTTTGTTTTGTTTTTTAAACTCCATGAATCTTAATGAGAATTTATGGAGGGACAGTAAGTGGAGTGGGGCACGTAGGCCACATGGAACTATCCATGCACACAAACGAATAGATTTCTTTCTAAAAAATCGTTTATTTGAAAAGGGGAAAAAATTTTTTTAAAATGCCAGACACAGTCTGCTGTATATTATTATTCAAAGGCTTGCTTTGGGGAAATCCTACAGGGCTGTGTAGTTATGTGTATGTAATTTGATTCTCTTACTGGTATATTCTTAGTTATTCCAAAATCTTTGGTGTGTCTGGAGTCAGACGTGTTAAGAAAGCCATGGAACCAGTGTAACTGAATGAAGTGTGAACTGTTCAGATTTTTTTGAAAGTTTTCAGTCCAGATACAAGAACTAATTAACCGTGTATATCCGTAGGGAAAAACTAGATTGAAATATTCTTTAAAAAAAAAAAATCATTGTAATTAAATATTTGTTTTATTTTTGTTTGTTTTGATTTGGAAATAAAAATGATCCAACTATAAATGCACCCCCCAAAAGTTAGAGGCTCTCCTGTTTAGCACAATACTAATTCAAATCCTGCTAGCATTTCTACCTCCTCATTCTACATTTGTGTGAAGTTCTATGTTCTAATGCAGACAGTCTGGCCACCAAAGCACCATAGGGAAGGCAAGGAAAGCTGGAGTAATGGACTTAATAATCCTTAAATAAATGAAACATTGGTTTATATATTGAGTATTTACTTAAGAAAAGTCCAGGAAAATAGGCTGGACATTTTAAAACTTGGCAAGTGGAAAAATGTCATCAATCATACAATGTTCCTTACAAATTACATTTTTTTGGCTTGCTCCATTTCACATCTGGATTCATATTTTTTATGGTTTAAAAAATGATTGTTATGCTTTATGTAAAGACTAGCACTTGTCAATTTGTTGTTGTTTTTTTTTAGTAGTGTAAATATTATCAAGCAGGCACAAATAGGAGTGACTAAAATACAGGCGGGAAAGAATTGGTGTATCTGATGGACACAAGATGGGATGAAACAGTAGGGAAGAGTTGTACATCCTTAGAAGTGTTTGTTGGTGACAAACCAACGCTAGTGTGGCCTACCCTTAAATGAGGAGGCACAAGATGAAGGAGTATATTTATCTTGTTAGAGGACAGAGAACAGTGACGGACCACTAGGCAATGATATATCTTTGTGGTTTTGAGCTAAAAAGACAACTTGCAGGATTCCATCTCCTATAGGACAAATCAGTAATAACCTGACCAAAGGCTGTATGAAATTACCAAACTTCCATTTCATACACCTTCCCCTTGTCGACAGAGCTGCTGTAGTGGAAAAATAATCAACATCTATTTTTATTTAATTTAAAAAATCTTGTTACAATTGTGCTGTGAATATGGTTGCCACCTGGCCTGTATTTTACCGGCAGGCCGGTTATAAGTTGTCTTGCGGCCAATGTTTAGTCTATGGAAGAAGTAGCATGGCCCTAGCTGTGAAGTGAAAGACTCAAAGAACTTTAGCCTTTCCAGAAAACTCGAATGACACTTTCTGGAGCATTCATTGGTTGGATTGTCAGGTCCTTTGTTTTATAAATAACAGAGGCTGGGATTAGCGTATGCCTGGCTACGATGGGAGGAACTGAGACAACATCACAGGTCATTTTATAATATAACATTATAGAATGTAGGGGGGGGGGAATCCTTGGATACTGGGCAGTTGTATTATGTGAATTAGATCCCTACTTCTATAGTTTTTACTAAAAGGGTGCTAGAAAGGAAGATAATGTGGTATGACTTCAATATACTATGTTGTAATTTGTATCATATAACTTTACTAGGTTTCATACTATGATCTTTTAAAAATGTGTCTTTCGTTTCTAAATTGAAACCAGGGAAAGTAGCTCGTAACCCATCGGATTTCTCCTTTGTACCAGTTTCCGTAACATGAATTGGTTCCACATGTCAAGCACCTGCTAGACACTAAATTACTCTGATTCTCGGGATGTCTTTTCCAGTATGTTGACCTTCAGTGGTGCCTTTCACACCATAGAGGTTCTTTACTTAGTCTACTGAAGCATTGGTGCACATGTCAGGAAAGAGACACCTATGTAATAATAGAGGTAGATGTTGATAAAATCAAATGATAACAGTTAAAGTTGTTACGCACATAAGAAAATCCTAGAAATTGATGATGGATACTATATTCAAAAGCACTAACGAGGTTGAATAATGTGTAAACTGTTTGTAATATATACTGGCTACAACTACTGATTACTACAGGCTAATTTAACTTTTGTGTGTTAAAGGAACATTAAACCTTGTTTAACCCTTGCTTCTTTGAAGGAAACAAGGGTTAAACAAAACATGTCCCCCGGGGCTCTTTAGTAAACCCGAAGTGTATCTTAATAGATACGTGTGGGTTTACTATCTGCTGTGTCTCTCGTGCGAGACACAGCAGTTCCTGGTAGTCGCGTGATGACAAACACGCACACAGCCAATCAGAGCTCGCCCCGCTCTGACTGCCGAATGTGAAGGTTAGTTCTTTATTAGAAGCACAAGTGAAAAATTAAGTTTAGTGTTTATTTAGGTAAACAAAACAGACATGGAGTATTTTGTACATTGTACTGGAATTAATAGAGAAATATTTAATTAGTAATGAAGCAATAGTGGGAAAGTGTGAACCTTCGTATACATTTTTACTATTTTTTGCCCATCATATTATTTCAATTTCATTTTAAAAATGCATTCAATTGATCATTTCTGTGGGAAGATCTTTCTTGTAGTAAACCTATCAGAATTTTTTAATTTATTTTGCCCCATCACTGCTTTACCAGGCTTGATAATATATATAGCCTGCTTAGCAGTTTTTGAATACCGCTGAGAAAACGTTCTAACAAACCTGCATGTAATGTCATTTTGTCTTTGGGCACAGAGGGCACATGACCTCATGTTCCACCTTTTGACCAGCAGAATACTTGGAACATTGAGCTCAGCTGAAGACATTACAGGTGCTGACTGTGTGCTGGAAGCCGAATATTTCTTTTTTTTTTAGTTGAAATATTCTGGGAAAGTTTAAAACTGTGGTGCCGTTCCAAGGTGGCAACTTCCACTCTGAAATCAGTCAAATTGTATGTGTCATTCCAGGCAAAATTATTATAATTTGGTGAGATGCAAAGTGTATATTGCTAGGATGTTGATGTGTTCCAAGCCTCTACTAGATATGGCTACTAATAAACAAGAAATCTTTAACTATAGAACTATAACTGGGGGAAAAAAGGAAACAGGAAACCATTTAATTACTTTAACATTAAAAGCTGAACATACATATATTAATTTGCGCTTGGACCAGTACTAGATGAATTAGCCAGTTACCATTGTTATGATTAATCACAGAGGACAAGTAAATTCGCAGAATTGCAAGTGGAGCTGACACTCTGCAGGTCTGAGTTTGACAGTTTTTGGAAAATTTTGTTAAGAAATGTTCTAACTCCGTGGATAGACTGAAAAGTAGAAAACATGAACAGTTGGCAGATTTATAATAATAAAAAAAAAAAATAGGACATATTTCTCTTAATTTATGCCAACTATCAAAGGATGTATGCTTGGAGGTGTATAAATAAAACAGAACTTGTCATTTTGTTATTTTTTTCCTCTCTGTATTTTTTATTTTCTACTAGTGTACAAATCATTTATGAATGGTTTTGGTGATGTGATTGGAATATCCATTATCCTATTCAAAGTTATTGTGGTCTCTTAGTGCACTATTCAAGAAAAAAATCAGCCACTGAATATAGGGTCGGCAGCACATATATTGTGCGTATTGTGCGTATTTCTGGAGTTTGTGTGCACAAACCCATGAAAATACAATGGAGGGTCGTGCTAGGTGCAGATATTCAGATAATATTTTATTAAGTTTTATTAATGTTAATTTATACAGGAAATGTTATGTCAGAATAGCTCCTAAAATATTGTAACTTCATAATCAATTTAATCTCCTGTTTATGACATATTGGCTTCATATGCAGATGGACTTCTTCCACCAAGAATGTGTCATTTGAATATCCTGACACATAGTGATGTCATAAAATGGAGACAGCACAGACACATAAAATGCCTGTAGCCATGCCAACACAAAGTATGAACAATTGAAATGCTCTGTACTCTTGCTGTACTTAATATTAGGTATTTAGAATGTGAAAACTTGAACATAGAATAAATGATCTTTATCAGTTAGAATATTTTAATGGGCTCAGATAAGGATGGAATATCTCTTAGGATCCTTTATGCATGTATTTGGAGCTACTTGATTTCCCACAGTATATTACATATACACCGATCAACCATAACATTATGACCACTGACAGGTGGCAAGCCGGCAGAGGTGATGTGATGCTTTGGGAAATGTCCTGCTGGGAAACTATGTGTCTCAAATGGTGACCTGGATGACATGAGACCCTGAGCACCTGGATGCAGCAGTCCAATCCATGAGATGTGGAGACACACGGGGTGGTGCAGGGTAACCACACTCGCCCAGAAGGTTGAGGCCCCAGGTTGGTATGACCACATTCAAAGACCCTTTGGAAGCAGTTGCTGTAACTAGTATAGTCAAGGTGGGAAAATGGATGGATGGGTCAATCTGTGTTGTGCTGTATCATGCTGGGCCTTTTGTTTGAACACTATGATTAGGTTAATCTTGGGAAAGTTGTGTTTGTTGGGCTGCCACTCATTATTTTATGTTACTGTGCTTTTCTCTCTTTTTAAATATCTGTTAAAACACACAGACATCGATACATTTTATATTTGGTTAAACACCACAGCATGCATTTCTTTTGGTAACACAGATGGGGTAAGTGTGACTATCTGATTTAAATTTTAACTTTTATTGATATGGGATATGACAAGACACAACATAATAAAAAAATAAATAAATAAAAATAATAAAAAAAATATATATATATATATTCACCTGAATTTGCCTTGGCTTTGATGAAATGCTCAAGTTACCATTTTCTATATATTTTTTATTCTTTATCATCTTGCCGGTGATTTTTCACTTGTTGTTTTGTCGCATTCTTTCTTGTATGTGTATGTAAAGGTCTCTTAGCAACACACGTTATGAGGCCTTTCATTGTTGTTTTTGATTTTCTTCCCAAATTCATGTAATTTACAACCTACACTACCTGCACTCATAAAGTTTACATCATAGTCGTCATGAGAACCGTCTGAAAACCCTTGTTTTAATAGCTTGATTTATTTCCATTAAGAATTATCTGGGATTTTGTCAGAAAAAAATAAATTGTAATTTGGTGAAATAAATCTACCTGTCCGCAGAAAATGCTTTGACTCAAAATATTATGAAATATTTGTTGAAACCAATGGAAGGAAGAATGGGTGAGATGCTCCAACCTTGATAGGCACTAAATTGTTAAATAGGGACTAAACCCTTTTTAAGGTCAAGGTTCCTCTATTATTGATGTATATAATGGTTCCCATTAGACTGGAAAATCATTAGAATTTATCATCGGCAGTGGTGGGCACCAACATTGTCCATGGGGACATTTAACGGAATTGGTTATGGACAATTTAATGATGTTTTACGGACCTTTTCAGACCTTTCCATGTACAATGGTGTCATTGAATGGATTCCTTGTCTATGCCTGATCCTCACTATCATTAAAGGACTACTGTAGCAAAAAATTAAACGTTCTGTTTAATTGAAAGATGGCATCAAATGTAGGCATATTATATAGAAATGCTTTCATGAAAGAATACAAATAAAGTACCTTATTGAGCCATCTTTTGTCCATATAGCTCTACCAGGAGGCAGACATTTTGTTTAGAATCTTTGGTCAGATGGGTCAGATTTTTGTTCATCTGAACCAAGTTGAGTGAAGATCTGACCCAAGATTCTAAACAACATGTCTGCCCCCTGAAAGAACTAGATGGAGTAAAGAAGGCTCAATAAGGTACTTAACCCCTTGGCGACACAGGACGGAATAGGTCCGTCCTGTGTGCCGAGGCGTTAGTGACACAGGACGGACCTAGTCCGTCCTGTGTCAAAACGAGCACTGAAAGCGGAGTTTTTCCGCTTTCAGTGCTCTGATGGTATTGTAACGATGCTTCCATATGGAAGCATCGTACAATACTAAAAAAAATGCCCGTCGGCATTTCGATCGCTCCGGAGAGCGATCGAAATGCCGGTTTTAAAGGCACAGAGCCTTTAAAACGCGGGCATTTCAAAAACGAGCATAGGAAGCGAATCTTTCGCTTCCTATGCTCAGAAAGTGTTTCTGATTGCCTCGCAAGTCGAGGCAATCAGAAACACAAAAAAAAAATGCACGATCTTGGTCACTGAGCGACCAAGATGGATCTGCCCTTCTAAGGGCAAGAGCACAGGAGGCAGGAAGTACCTGCTTCCTGTGCTCTCTGGCTGTCACACGATTGCCTCTTCACAGAGGCAATCAGTGACTGCCAGGCACACTGACAGGCAGTGGGGATGCTCTCCTGAACATCCCCACTGACTGGTCAGATCAATATTAACCCTATATTGATCTGACCAGTTATGATCTGTCTCCCTCTCCTCACATTTTTTTTAGTGAGGGAGAGAGACAGATCAAAGTTCTAAAAGTAAGTAAAAGTTAAAAAAAACAATAAACACACAACACACAAATAATAAAACAATAAAAAAAATTTTATTAAAGCAATTCCCTGCGTTTAACCCCTTCCCTGCCACTGATCTTGCATAAGCAGTGATCGTGCACATCAGCGCATTTATTTTTGCTGTTTGTGCATTTTTTAGGGGTTAATTTTTTTTGTACTGTAATTTATTCCAGTACTAAAAAGGCTCTTCTAAGAGTTATTAACCCCTTCTTTGCCGTCGATCACTGCTTACGCAATGATATTGACGCCAAAGCAATTTTTATCTGTCTGCATATTTTTTATTTTTTATTTTATTTTTACACATACCCGCTAGCGGATTACATGTAAAGTAAAAATATTTGCGATTTTTTTTTTCAAGCTGCCTGAGTGCATAGCGATCAGTAACAGCGAATTAGTGGCAAAGGCGGTTTGGTGATTTCTCAATTAAGCTCACCATTCGCCCTGGTCAGTTCAAAATTGGTCGGATCAATATTCACAAATATTGATCTGCCTCCCTCTCCTCACTTACATTTTTGTGACGGAAAGAGACAGATCAGTATTAGTGATATAAAATAACATTTTATAAAATTGGCAGGTTTTATGAAAGTCTTTCACTGTGTATTAACCCCTTCCCTGCCATTCATCACTGTGTAAGCAGTAATCTTGCACAGCAACAGTATGTTTTGCTGTCTGCACTGTTTTATGGATTAAATTCTTTGTACTGTAATGTATTACAGTACTAGATAGGCTCTTATTAACCCCTTCTTTGCTCAAGATCACTGCTTACGCACTGATTCTGAGGCCGCGGACTCAGGGTTCGATTTTGACCCTATTCAGCTTTCTGATACATCATCTAGCGATGTATCGGTGGCTGCTGAGCCCTTGCCACAAGTAGTGATGGGGGTCTACCGATAAAAAAATATATGGTTTGGTGGCGGTAAATTACATTGGCTGGCTTCAAAGATATATCCCATAAAGGACACGGACGCAGGTTGACTACATGTCAAAATTCCAGGTTGGAATTGCGCACCCCCTAAATGTGGAATTTTAGACCCAATACAAACCAACAAACCTATGCATGTGGGGTATCCCTGTACTCAGGAGATGTTGCTGAACACATATTGAGGTGTTGGTTGGCAGTGGCAAATACCAGAATCTGAACAATCCTGCCTGAACTACAATGTGTGTGGGGAAAAAATGACATCCCAACCCTTTGCATAGGTTGGTGGTAGAATTAGCACTTGGAAAGTGTTAAAATACCACAATTTTAAATACCCTAGGATGTCTAGTTTTCCAAAATATATGGTTTTATGGGGTAAAATACTTTGACAGGCTTCAAAAGTGTCCCAAATGGAACATGGGCGCAGGCTGACTACATGTCAAAATTCCAAGTTGGAAATGCACCCCCCCTAAACGTGGCCTTTTAGCCCCCAAATAATCTAACCTACACATGGGTGGTATCCCTGTACTCAGGAGATGTTGCTGAACACATATTAAGGTGTTGTTTGGTACTGACACATCATAGGATCTGTGAATTCATGCCCGATGTACAATGAATGTGAAAAACAAATTACTATCCATAACATTGACATAGGCTGGTGGTAGAATTAGTGCATGAAAAGTGTTAAAATACTACCATTTGAAATACCCTAGGGTGTCTATTTTTTAAAGATATATGGTTTTGTGGTATAGAATACACTTTTTGGCATCAAAAATGTCCCAAATGGGACATGGGCGCAGGTTTTCTGCACGTCAGAATTCCAGGTTGGAAAACCAAAAAGCGCACCTCTCAAATGTGGCCTTTTAACCCCCAAATAACCTAACCAACCTATACATGGGGGGTATCCCTGTACTCAGGAGATGTTGCTGAACACATATTGAGGTGCTGTTTGGCACTGACATATAATAGGATCTGTGAATTCATGCCCAAAGTACAATGTATGTGAAAAAAAATTACTACCCAAAACATTGACATAGGCTGGTAGTATAATTAGTGCATGGAAAGTGTTAAAATACTACCATTTGATATACCCTAGGGTGTCTAGTTTAAAAAATATATATGGTTTTGTGGGGTAGAATACACTTTCTGGCTTCAAAAATGTCCCAAATGGGACATGGGCACAAGTTTTCTGCATGGCAGAATTCCAAGTTGGAAAACCAAAATGCGCACCCCCTAAATGTGGCCTTTTAGCCCCAAAACAAACCAACAAACCTATGCATGGGTGGTATCTCTGTACTCAGGAGATGTTGCTGAACACATATTGAGGTGTTATTTGGAAATACCCCTTCACATTTTAAGGTAATGTTTACCTAAATTGCAATATATGTGAAAAATTAAAAAAAAAGATTTTTTGCTGCAAACTTTGGCATAGATTGGTGGTAAAATGGCTACATGAAATGTGTCAAAATACCCCAAGTTAAATGCCCTGAGTGGTCTTGTTTTCAAAAATATGTACATGTTGGGGGTCATTCATGGATTTAGTACAGAAATCAGTGTTACAATGTCACTATCGCTAATTTTGAAAGAAAGGATTTTAAAATAGCTTTGCACCACTTATAGTTCTGGCCCTGTAACATGAATAAAAAAAGCACAAAAACATAAAAACATGGGCTATTTCTGAACTCAGGACATATATTAGAAACTTTTTAGCAGTGTTTTTTTGTTGTCTCTTGTACATGAGTATACGATTTTTCAAATAAAAGTCATAAAAAAAAAAATTTTTTTTTACATCAAATTATATGCTATTATCAAAATAATGGTATCAAAAGAAAGCCCTTCTTATAACGATAAAAACGATATATAGATTGTGCGGGTACACTAAATGAGACAGAAATAAATTACAGCAAAACACAAACACCTCAGAAATGTTAAAACAGCCCATGTCACCAAGCGTCGGACAAGCCAAAAAAGTCATGTCACTAAGGGGTTAATGTGTATTCTTTCATTAAATCATTTTTTTAATAATCATCTACACCTGATACAATCTTTCAATTAAACGTAATTTATTTTATCCTATGATGAACTTCCTGCAATTTTTTAAAATCCTTCTACAGAAAATTCATAGACGGAATCTGTGTGCAAATTTACGCTAATTTTCCCCTGACTTGCGGTTAAATATTTGCCAGGAATCGATAGAATTCCCTCTAAAAACTTGTGACACCTATGGATATTTGAGAATTAAGAATTTCATCACAATTAGAGAATATAGAACTATAAATAGCCCTTTTAGGCAAGATGTTTACATGAGAAGACTCTGAGGTTTTAAAAAGTACTTTATTCAGCGAATCTATAAATGAAATAGAACAAGAGGTGGGAGAAGGATCTAGCGATATCTATGGACTTCACCGCTTGGTTGCAGATTATTCCAAAATAAAAAACAAAAAACAGTGAATTGTTTAAATCTCATCGAACTGTAATATAAGATCCTTCAGAGATGGTAACTGGTCCCTTATGGGATATTTATTATGTATCCAGGTTCATCCCTGCTTTGTTGGAGATGTAACTGAGGTTGGTTTTATGGCACACATCTGGTGGTAATGCAGTGGGTTTGTTATTTTTTGGATTTTCTCTATTAAATTATATCATTTCAATACCTATAAACAATTTTACACCTGGAGTGGCCTAGATTATCGAAAATTGAGATGTGTATAATGACACATGTCCTATTAGCAGCCAAGCATCTTATAGCTGGATCATGGAGATCCCAGTTTGGATGAAACTTAAATATCAAATAGATTTACAATTGGACATGAATTAAACCAAGAATGAAACCTGCCAGGGTGCATGGGACATGTGGCATGGTTATCTATCCTATCTCCGACAACCACTTTATCCTTCCTCCCTTGTTTCTCTCTTTTCCTTTTCAAGCTGAGATATGTATGAACATAATGTTTGTCTATGTTTTTTTCTGTGATATAATGCTGTGATGTATGTGCTTTATAAGAGAACAGACTGATTATTGCTTTCTTACACAGCTTATATGTCTTAAATATGTTGTGTTATATGTCATCTTTTCTATAAAAAAAATTATTGGACAGTAAGGTCTGACAGTCCTCAGGAACCCTGTTGACAGGAGAAATTATGATACCAAGAGTATGGGTCATGAATGGCCCCCTCTTCCTCCTCCCATGCCCTGCGCATGAAGGATAGGAAGGATAAACATAGATATAGAGTTGAATTTCCCATTCCCCAAAGTCTGAGGTCAGTTATTTAATGACCGAACTTATTACATATTCTGTTCTTATGACCTTCTGCATAGAAACCCAAATGACACCTAATATATTAATTAATATCCTAATTTCAGAATCAATCACAGCACGAGGCTGGGAATTGCTTTCATTGGTACCACCGCCACACTGCAGATGACATTATATTATAAATGGATCATAAACTACACGTCAGTGCCTCTGACCAGTCATGGCCATGCTGATGAAGATATTTTCCAATGAGAATAAAGTGCTTGTGGTTCTTGTGTCATTCCATACTGCATACACTGAGAGCCTGCCTTAGATAGAGTCAATGGGATGAACACTGGAGATTTCCAAGTACCTAAACCAAAATTATATCTGTGCCTAAGAAAAGTAAAGGCTAAGCAGTCCTAAAACCCATTACACAATGACAGTGCATGCTTATATACAATACCACTGGTGTCATGCATTTTATAATACTGACACGCAGGTGTATAATAACACAGATAAAAGTGACCACTGATTATATAACCATTAAATGGATTAACAATAATTAAAAAAACATTTTCATGTACTCAACTTTCTCTTGATGCACTTTATAAGTTTGTAACTATTTTGTTTGTGTGTGTTAAAAAAAATGCTAATTTTATTTTGTACAGGTTACAGAGTTTAATGGTATTTAGCTTGAGTGATAACCAATCTCCACCCAAACGAGTCAAATATCGGGAATTATGGAAAATGCATTCGGAATGTTTAGATTGGCTGTCAAGTGTTCCATATTACTCTCGTAGATCTCATTAATCACAAAAGCTCTGTTGATAGACAGCTGAGATTTGTCACAGTGGCTGTACCAAAAGAAAAAGCTTCAAACAGAGAAGTTGGAATGACTACAACTCAAGAATTAGTGAAGTATAGCCACTGGTCAACTCTCGAAGGTTTTAAAGTAGGCCTTGGAGAACACTTGTCTCAGGAAGTAAAACATTCTCTAACTATCCAGTACTCTAGTGCAGGTCTGCTTGTACCCACAAAGGAATCATTTCAGACATTTACATTTCTTGCAGTTTCTAGTAACGGAGACCTAAATAAATACAAAATTATAATAAGACAGATTATAACGCCATAGCATTCACAAATGCATTTCTGTGAGTGCTTGAAAGAGCTGGGTTTATTAAAAATCACTTTAGACCCATGAGTGATGGAATAGTAAATGGTCAATAAAACTCTTTATTATGCATTTTCCATACACCACACTCCTTGAACTATTTAAAAAACCATGATACAAATATCACATAAAATACTATTACAGAAAAGTTACGGAGAAGGTAAAGTGCGTTAGTATATAAACCACATCCCACAGAATCTCAGGCCTCCTCTTGGGTTCATGCAAACCTTACTGCCTTCTAGAACTAAATGACTAAATAGAATCTTAATGTATGATAATACATTTAACAGCCATTCACACAGTGAAGTCACTGTCACACTGTCTAAGCGTACAGTTGTATGGTCAGAATTTCAAATTTCAGCTTGGGGTAGAGCATGCTCGTTTTTATGTGGGTGCATATGTGCCAAAACTATGCAAATGCAACGCTTGACTGTGATTAGACAGAGCCCAGTAGAAAGTGATGATGTAAATGTTCTCTTCGGGTCTCTGTAGTGAAGGGGAAATTCAAAGTCACAGGTAGTAATCTGGGAAAGTCCAAGGAGATGCCAGAGTCAAAACCCATGAAGACCACAAAACCCATGCCAGATGGATAGAGAACATTGTTAATTCAGCAATGAAGAAGGAGAAAATTTGCTTTTTATATCCTAAATTCAGTGGCATTAGTTAGAGGTGGTAAGAAAAAAGCAGGCGTATCACATGAGTAGCTTTCCCCGTTATGTTTGATGGATGGCTGGAGGCAAAGTTATAATCCGTAGTTTCTGGAATGGGAAGTTGGAACGCCAGGTACCGCAGTGGAGCTGTGTGGTGGGCCCTAGAGCAGAGTCACGTCTGGACCCTCCTCAGATGCATAGCAAATGTGGTTTAACATTGATAGTTGCTTGGGCCTCTCGGAAGAAAATCAAATCCAGCCTGTGATGTTGTCAGATTGCTGGCAAGTGAAGGACGCAGGTGACACTATATCTGTACATTCCGAAAAGCTGGAATTAACTTTTAATAAATTAATTTAATCACAATTTGTGCATAAATAGAATTTTTTTTTTAAGTTTGATTTTACAGGAGCTTGGACAAATCATTGCTACAGTTAAGTGCTAAAATGCTGGCATTTTAATTTAAAAAGATGGAAAATCTGTTTTATCCTAATTTTTCTTATTACATTTTTATTACAAAAAAAACTTGTGCAAAGCTTAATATGTGTTGGCTCATTGAATATGACATTAAACAACATAACAGTGCCACTGGGATTACGTGAGGTGCTCATTGGCTGTGTCAGATCACATTAAGGGCATTTAAAAATAAATGCAACACAACAGAATTCAATCGCAGGCCAAGAAACAAGACAAAAGCCAAGAAAAGCTTTGAGAACAGTCCTCCCTCAGGTGGGCCAGATCACATTCCATTAACACAATCTCTGGAGTAGTCTGAATGTACATACTCCTTTAGGCAACAAATATTACCCTCCAGTGATCTGGGCCAGGACGGAAACTGGACATCTACTTTGGCCTGATTTTTGCAAGATCTCCACAGTCGCTGTTAAGTGAATAGACCCCATATGTCTCTATTTATGTTAGTATGAATAGCATGATAAAAGTGCAGTACACACTGGGACAGGCAGGCTACAGATACCTATACTTGGATCAAATATTATCCAGTTAAATGAACAAGTGAATACTGCTGGGGGACGACGACAATTCAGGAAATCTAAATTGTAGTATATCTTGTTTAGAATATCAACCTTGTGGTGTTCTATGCATTATGATACAAATGAACACGACAGCTGTCCTTTACATTAAACAAAGTTCCTATTCTGAATGATGTAATGGTCTATCCATAAAAAGCTGGACATGTCATCTCAATGACTTAAGTTTACCTTGTGCTGGGGCCAAACTTAGGGCCGTATTTACCAAGACAATTGGTAATTTCAGGAAAAAGTGCTAAAATATTAGTAGTAACCATGGACACCAATGAAAAGTTATGGCAGTTTGCCCCAAATTTAGCACTTTAAAAAAAAATAGCATCTGTTTTTCCTTGACAAATTTGGCCCTTGGGGGTCATGTACTAAACAAGTGCAGTGGGAAAAAAGTAGGTAAAACATGAGTAAGGAGCAATTTTTGACTATTTGTAACATTTTTAGCTTTTTTTTTTCCTTGTTTGAGCCTCTTCCGTATATTTTTATTTAGCGTGCATTTTTCCGGCTGTGCTAATAACTTGCGCTTATATTTGCGCACGTTAAAGAGCTTTGTGAATATTTAGTGAAAAATAATTCTTATTTGCGTGTATCATAAATTACACCAGCATTTAGCAAGTGCTATCAAAAGAGGTAGAAAAAATATTTGCGAAATTGCCTGTTTTTATTCTCAGTTATGCCCGTGTTTATTCGCAATTTGCTCATATGTACTATTTGAGTGTTACATGTTTAGTACATTGCAATAGGAACAAAGGGCAAAAATAGTTTTGCACATAAAATATATTTTCGTTTTTTTAGTTCATGCCCCTCTTAGTGAGCTTCCCCTGCAATAACTCAGCTGGTTCTAAGTCAAACTCAGGTGCCGAATTTGACTTAATCTCTAAATGAAAGTCAACCTCAAAACTCCAACCCAAGACTATACCAAGATGAGATGGCAAGTTCCTCTCACCTCAACACTTTACACTTTACTTGCACTCTTCCTTTAGAATGATCATCATTCCCTGCGCTCTCCTCATTCGTTGGCATCTCCCTCTCTCATCGCCTCTATGTAATACCATCAACAAGCCTTCTAAGGGCTTCAAGAATCTTTATACAGTGATACATGTACTGTTCGTAAACATCCTCATATACGTGTGTGGCGCACGCTACCAACATTTTTTTCATTCATTTTCTAGTAAAACATTTCCTAAGACAAACATGTGAGACATTCTACAAACACGGACATTCTACAAAGAAGCCGATTATGAAATTTTAATTATAGTTATGGCAATATTGATGCTGATACACTAACAGAGCTAAACAAGCCAAAGTTACAATGTGCCAACTGTTGTCCACAAGTGAAATCCACAACTCCGATTCCCCAACACAATCTCAGTTTTTCATTCATTGCTCCAGTCACAAGGTTTAAACTCTATTTATACAAGTGGTTTGAGTTATAAAACACATACCGTATTATTGCTTATGAGTAATTTTAAATTGCCTCCCAGAAAAACAGAAACTTGGCCACTCGACTTGTACCTTTGCCCAACATAAGTCTAATTTGATGTGTTCTACAAATAGCAGATATCCGGCACTATTTAGTCTGTGTGTTTTCTAATGCAAATATCTAAAGGAAACATCAGCATAAGGTACAACAAGTTATTTCAAGCATATTTCCCAAGGCAACTGATCAAAAAATATGACAATATTCAGTTACCATGAATTTATCTAAATATATATATATATATATATATATATATATATATATATATATATATATATATCAGATTTAACTTTTAATGTACAGGAAAAAAAAGAAAGGCATTTTTACATTCGCACTCAATGTTTTACATTTTTATCCATTTATTACTGTTCGTGTATATTTATTTCTTCTGGAATAGAAAGGAATAATGGAATATAGCTGAGACTGACTATAACAGAATCCTGGGACTTACATCGCAATATTTACGGGATCGAGATGTGAGTCCCGAGAGGTCACTAAACTTCCGCATTAACCCCTAATTTTCAGTGCCCAAAAGATGCTGGGATGGCAAACAATGTCCTGAACTTAACAGCTCACCGCGGCCGCCCACGATGAGTTGTGCTTCGGATCCCGCTTGCAGGGACTTGCGGCGGGATCTCACCTGTCAGATAAGGCCAGCTACATTTAGCTAAATTGCGCTGTGCCAGAACTTCTGGGTTGGGGAACGTATCCATGACGTCCCAACTTAAGTTGAGAGGTATCACCCGTTTTCGGCAGAGACCCATAAGGACAATTAAGACCCCCTTCGGGTCTCTGACACTATGTCTAATGATCATCTTGTGATACGGGCCAGAAACACAAAAACTGTGTTTTGGTACTTGCGTCTTCTGGGACGTATGTACCATCAATCATGAAGGAGTTAACACAGAAGTTAAAATGAGTATTTAAGCAGGAAAGTTAACTTGAGATAGTCCCTAATTTTCAAGTACATCCTGTGGATGTTACTATTGCCCCATATCCATGGATGTCACCATTACCCAATTTAAAGGCACTCATTTTATCTACCTCAGAAAGATGAAAGGTTGAATCAACCCAACCAGGCATTGTACCATCAACCCTGCAGATTGAACAGATTCTACAGATTGTCCATTAGCCCCTGAGCTATCTCTTGCAATCAACAACATAACCTACCTCTAGCGCATCACAGAGTGGAGAATAATGTCACATCAGTGTGCTAATTACTGTATCTGCTCGATTATAAGAAGACCCTGATTATAAGATGACCCCCCCAAACTTTGGATATTGCTTTAGGAAAAAAACTAAAAGCCTGAATATAAGACTAAATTGCTTTTTAATAAAAAATGATGATATCAAAAAATGCATTTCTTGTTTTTATTTCATTTTATGTGCCAATGCTGCCTCTCTCTTTCCCCTGCCCCCAGCTTTGTCTCTCCCCCCCCCCCCTTAATGTTGTCTGTCTCTCCCCCTCCCTTTCTCTCTCTCTCCCCTCTCCCTTTGTGTCTCTCTTTGTCTCCCCCTCCCTCCCCTTGTCTCTATCTCTTTCCCCCTCCCTCCCCTTGTTTCTCTCTCCCCCTCCCTCCCCTTGTCTCTTCCCCCCTCCCTCCCCTTGTTTCTCTCTGCCCCCCTCCCCTTGTTACTCTCTGCCCCCTCCCTCCCCTTGTTACTCTCTGTCCACCCCTCCCTCCCCTTGTTACTCCCTGCCCCCCTCCCTCCCCTTTTTACTATCTGTCCCCCCCTCCCTCCCCCTCACCTTGTCTTTCCCTGGTGGCTAGTGGGGGCAGCCGGGGATGTCTGCACAATACGTGCAGACATCCTCCATGCTGCCCGACACTTTCGTCTATTATGACGGACAGCCGGTCCGTAATAATAGACGGAGGTTTCGGCCAGCATGGAGGATGTCTGCACGTATCATGCAGACATCCCCCAGCTGGCCAAAAGTCCCGGGTGGCTAGCGGGGCAGACAGAGGATGTCTGCACGATACGCGCAGATATCCTCCGCTGCTCCCCGGCACTTCGGACGGGACTTTTATGATGAAGCCGGAAGGACCCGGCTTCATCATAGAAGTCCCGGCGGTCGTGCCGGGCGGCAGCAGGGGATGTCTGCGGGGGACCTGGATCCCAGTCTTATAGTTTGACCTCGATTTGAAGTCAGATTATAAGATGACCTTGAATATAAGAGCGATGGGTATTTTTTGTCTTATATTCGAGCAAATACGGTAGTAGAAAATAAAATCAATGTCAGGAGGCTTATACGGATCATGTATGATGCATGAAATAGTTAAATGGGATTTATAATTACAATCCAAAGGCCTAATATAAATAAATAAATGCAATTAACAGATGTTGTCAAAAATCTGAATTTGGCCCCAATACATGAATGCTGATGATGATAAAAGTATGTCACGGAATGTTCCCCTAGTGTCCTCTTTAAAACAGTTACATGACTCTGGGCAAAGTCAACCTCCTTCCGCTATTGCCTGACCCTTTATACAACACAATAAAACAGTGTGCTTGCTTTTGGATGCGGAAAGGACAATTTTTATAAATAACATGACCTAAGATGACTATAAAATGACAACACGGCAAGCAATGAACTAGCAATAAAATGCATCAATGTATAACTATCTGCAAAGTATAAATTACCTTTTATCAGCAGTATGTTTGTTACGTGTTTGGGGTTTTCTGGTGCTAGGGTACCATGTTAACATGACTAATTTCCGAGAAAACTAATGAGCATTTCGCATTTTTTATTATCTAAATTCAGAGCAAAAGCTATGATCCAAAATTCATCTGTACGTAGGAGGCAATGTGTAATCTGCATATGAAGCCACAGGTGATGTCATAAACAGGAGACACCACAGGGATAGCCTTTTTTACTTCTAATTTAGGCCTGTGCTTGCAATTCTGCTAACATGCCCCCAACTGTCCCGCATGAAGTTGAGAAGTCCCGATAAGTGGCCATAATCCCGTCGTCCAGATTTCCGTTCTCCGTCTTTTGTGACAACAGAGAATGAATATAGTGCATACTTAGAGGTCTGCGCATGTGCAGCATCACCGTCAGTTTCAGTGCCCTGCGTTCAGGGGGAAGGAGTTGGGAGGTATTTGCTAACAAAATGCGTGTCTTCCAACAGTCCCAACAGAACAGCGGGAGTGTGCAATCCCACGGCCCCAATTTAATTCTCCTGTGTCTGGGGAGTTGGGAGGTATGCACAATGTGTAGATCATTTTGTATCATTTTTATTCTTTACATTCACAGTATTAACAACGTATAGGTGACCGAGTCCCTTGAACTCCATATACAATGCTTGGATCACATAATGATTTAACCTCTGCAGAATACTAAACTCACAGTCTCTCTGGAGCGGTAACTCACAGTAACAGATCATGGCAGCTTAACGTAAAGCACCTCCTCTACCGTGTACGAATGATCACCCTTTCTGAACCTCGGTGTGCATTTTTGTTTCTTATTACAAAGTATCAAAAAACATACAGGTTTAAATAATTACTATAAATATTACATCACTTATACTCTATAGATTGCAATGCAAACATATAAATATACTCTATAGATTGCAATGCAAACATATAAAATACACAAAAAAATATAAAAACTATGTTGGACCCCCTTTCCCTAGCTTTTACATATTATATGTAAATATATACGTATAATTATACATATATTCACTCTTGATTTACCACTTTTTCTCCATGAAATCACACTATCCTGATATCCAGGATCTTTCATGACCATAAGAAACTGAATGACTATATTTTTCTTAAGGGCTGAAATTTTTCCCAGGTTAAGGATCAACAAGATTTACAAACACCACATCTCCAAAATGAACTGGGGATGATCCCTTGACAAATATTTACATTTTCAATGGAGCCAAGTACCACCTGTGCATCAATTTAAGATGGATCTCTTGTATGTTCAAATGGTGAGTATTCTTTCCCACCTGAATTATGCTATTTACGCATGCCTCTTCTTCAATCTTAGTTTTTAAGTCCTTCTGCAAGGCATTGATTGCTACAGGAATGACCATCTTATTTAGTAGCATTAGAGCTGGATGCCAGTTTTTAACAGTACATGGCTCACTTTTGGTTTTAATCAACTTCTCCATTCGCCGACCAAACTCAAAGCACTCTGCCTTAAACAAATACCCTCTGGGTGTACATCTTAACCAACTTTTGCCCATCAGACTGAATCGTGTCTTCCATCTTATCATTCTTGTTGTTGTTGTTTATCCTTGTTTTCCTTTCTTCTAACCAATGAGAAACTTGGCCTTCTACAAATGATCATCACCACCGGTCTCCCTTTTTGTTCAAAACATTAAGTCTCCTATGACTTGACTATTACTTACAGCAGTGATTCTCAGCCTGACAAACCTCTGGAACCACATTTGTCCTTCGCCATGAAGTCACGGGCCAAAAATAATTACATATCCGTAACATAATTGAATCCACTAATCAATGTGTCCAGTATTACACAACGTATGTACACAGTGTTCAAAACATGAAACAAACAGAAAAACATAGCTTCTTCGATAAATGAATAGTGCAGTAATCTCAGTGCAAATGACAATAAAAGTACTACTACAATAAAAAACCCAACGAAACATCTGAGACTAATTTGAACTAATGGGAAGGCTGGGAGGCTTTTTGGTCCTGATAAGTAACTCAAAGTCTGGTGTGATGCTAGTCAAAGATACTCTGGGGTAATATTCAGCGTCCATTCTGTTTCTATATTTTGTCTTCAGCTGGACCAGAGCTGAGAAGATGCTGTCACAAAGAAAGGTATCTCACACACTCACTGCCGTATATCTGCTGCATCAAGTCCAAACTTCTCAAATGAATTTTGAATTTGTATCTCTAAGGTAATCAGTGGAGCATCAGCTGTTTCCTTATCCTAGACGGGTTACTGGAAGGGATGTCAGCAGCACTATCGAAAACACCATACATTCCTTGGCCGGCTTCTCAGCTTCAGGCGGTGAACGCACCATGTGTCGCTACGTCATTGTTCCGCCCACCAATCGGAAGTTAGACTTTGACTACGCACTCATCAGCTACTCACTCCACATCATGTCCGTGAACCACTTTTGGGTCAAGACCCACCAGTTGAGAAACACTGACTTCTCCATCTAAACTTTGTATATTTTGTGAATGTATAGAATAAAATCATCAAAATGATCTATACATTTAGACATGGCAGTGAAATAGCTCAGTGTACTAATACATCCTCAGCAGAATCGGGTTCAATTCTGGCAAGTTTAACTCAGCCCTTCATCCTTCTGAGGTAGTTACAATAAGTACCATTACATTGGGTGACAGTAACATCCTCTGGACCTAGTTGGAATCTATCTGAATGTAACTTTCCTGATTAAACACTTTATTATAAATTAAAAGAAACATGTTTGTTTGTGCCTGTGGTGTCTGCTGTTTATGACCGCAAGTGTGGCATCATATGCAAAATAACCACTTTTCAATGAGAAATGTATCCTCTGCATGTATTACGATGTAATTTACTTCTATTTCTAAAAAGCAAAACATTTTGGACTTTTATAACTAACCAAAGCCATCTGTTTACCCTGTTGTATAGGACATAAAAACCTGTACATTTCCTGTTATGTGACTTAAAAAGTATAGCTTTTAATTTATGTCTCCCTAGTATTTAAAAAAACAAACACTTTATTTAATTTTTTTTATAAGTAGACGTTACTGAAAAAGAATGTCATGAGACATTCTGATATTTAGAAACACTATTTATTCAAACACTATCAACTTGTAGCCATAACAAGACCTACTAACCAAAAGCTATACACGTGACTTGCCCTCAAAAAGGGGATTATAAGATATACCGGGAAGTAAACCAATGCAACGCATGGGGCTTATTTGAGATTTATAGCAAGTAGAGAAAAAAAAAAGGTTTCTTGAGTCGCTAAGGAAAGACAGCCATCTTCTATCCCAGTGTGTCTACTACCTTTCTCTTGAATACAAGTGAGGCACAAGGATACTCACAGATCTTCTGTAACAGCAGACCCCACATCTAAAACTTCCATGGACTAATACCATCTCTAGAATCTGTTCACCTCCTGCTATTGTTGAGAAAAACATAGAAACATAGAATGTGTCGGCAGATAAGAACCATTCGGTCCATCTAGTCTGCCCAGTTTTCTAAATACTTTTTTTAGTCCCCCGTTCCCTGTCTTATAGCCAGGATAGCCTTGTGTCTATCCCACTCATGCTTAAACTCCTTGACTGTGTTTACCTCTACCACTTCTACTGGAAGACTATTCCATGCACCCACTACCCTCTCTTTAAAGTAATACTGCCTGATATTACTGTTAAATCGTTGACCCTCTAATTTAAGACTATGTCCTCTTGTTGTGGTAGTTTTTGTTCTTTTAAATATAATCTCTTCCTTTACTGTGTTGATTGCCTTTATGTATTTAAATGTGTCTATCATATCCCCCCTGTTACGTCTTCGTAACGTCCTATCGTACCTGTGAACCAATCTTATTATTATTATGTTAACATAAAAATGATCTTGACGTCTTGGTCAACTCTAGTCGACATGTTACATTTAGAATCCACTCTATTGTATGCGAATGCATACATGTAAACGATTTATTGCAGCCAATTAAACCTAAAAGAAGGAAATACCCCAATTATAGCAAATTACCACAAAATACAAATTTAAATAAATACCTCATTACAGAAAAAAATAAACTCTCAGTTTTACAAGGCAGGTGCACACACAGAACAAATAGGCCTACTGCCTATTTCCAGTGCAGCTTAAATATACACACAGCCTGATTAAACTGGTAACTTGCACATATCTGTTTAGAAAATAACAATCAAAGGGTCATTAGCTCCTTCATTATGGGACTTTTAGAAAATGTTTGGTGGTTCAGCAGTGTTTGTGTTTAGCTGTAATTTTCCTCCTTTCTTATTTACGGTAACCACACAAATTAAATATTGTTTTCTGGATAAGAAGGGCTTTCTTCAGATACCAGTATTTTAATCATATTATTTGCTTTAAAAAATAAAAAAATATGATGGAAAATGGAAGAAATGAAAACAGTTTTCTATCTTTTACATGAAAAATCTTTTACACACGCTAATGAAATAAAAACCTGCTAAATAGATTCTAATTCTGAGTTTGTAAATACTCCATGTTTTTAACTTTTTTTTTTTTGCAAGTTACAAGGTAATAAGTAGTGCATTGCTACTTTATTTCTACTAAAAAGTAGCGCATTGCTCTTTGCTAAGCATTCAGCATTCCTGGGGGGCTGCGGTGCGCTTGGGGGACATTGGCAATCCGCCCATACTGTAAGTAGTATAAGTCTCTCCCAGCCTCTCCCTGCCCCACAATTTCTATGGGGCAGGGATAGACTAAATCTGGCAATGACTCATCCAGTCAGTATGATTGGCTTTCACGGATTGGATGTAAAGGAGGGGGCCTCAGTCTCAAGGCACTCCGCCATGTCTGTTTTAGTCCAATCGATGTATGCCAGCAAGCATATCATGATCACAGCTACAGGACATGCCAGACACCTCCATTGTCACTAACAAGATGTTTCACCATAATATGCCTGGCCCAAAGTGGGTGCCAATTAGTTAATGTAGGTTGGAACATATTACATTTATATGATAGCCCCAAACCTGTGCATAAACCAATTTATAGTAACAAATCCAATCATGATTTTCTTGAGAAATCAAGCAGCTCTCTTCCTGAGATGTTTATTAATTATAGACGGTAAATCCTAAATCATTGGCTGTACCATAGTAAGCTCTGAGATTAATTCTATCCTATAATCCATCGTCCACTACTGCACCTGCTGTGATATCTTAAATATATAAGGAATGCTACAAGAGCAACGTATTACAAACAATGGGTAGAGAGGGAAATTTGTTTTAACTGGACTCTTAGATTTTTCCAGTTCACCACCATACAATGTTTATTACAGACCTTTCTGTGAAATGTTATATGAAGGCGCATCCATGACCCATGCCTGGGTTTGATTGCATTGGGTTCACACAGTCATATCATTGTTGGTTCTAAGATCTTGAACTTTCTTGGTTTGTCCTTCACAAGCCCAAATGTACAATTTAGTTGAGATTTGAAGATTCCAGGTTGGTCTATGCCAGTCTATGGCATGTGTAAAGAAATCTTCAATGTCTATTCACAAACAGCGAGCCAAGATAAATATTTTATCTCACCAACTTCTTGCAGGAGAAAAAAAGACCCCATTAATGCATTATAGAAACATAGAAACATAGAATGTGTCGGCAGATATGAACCATTCGGTCCATCTAGTTTGCCCAATTTTTTTTGAGTACTTTTATTAGTCCCCCTTTCCCGGTCTTATAGCTAGGATAGTCTTGTGCCTATCCCACGCATGCTTAAACGCCTTGACTGTGTTTACCTCTACCACTTCTACTGGAAGACTATTCCATGCACCCACTACCCTCTCTTTAAAGTAATACTGCCTGATATTACTTTTAAATCGTTGCCCCTCTAATTTAAGACTATGTCCTCTTGTTGTGGTAGTTTTTCTTCTTTTAAATATACTCTCTTCCTTTACTGTGTTGATTCCCTTTATGTATTTAAATGTTTCTATCATATCATTAAATGCATTACATTTTTTTTTTAAACAATATTTAACAATTTCTTTTTCCAGCTATGCATTTTAGCAGGAGAGACTCGCCAAGTTTGTCCCTGCACAATCCATAGATAAATAAGGAAGATAAAATATTAATCTCATTTCACAAACAACTGAGAAGGTGAGTTCCTAATTGCTCCCATTCCCCCAGTTCCTTCATTTTCCCCCCCGTCATACTGTTGATTCTTTTTCCGTTGTCACAGCAGCATTTTAATCTTCTTGCCAGTCTGGGGTGTGGTATCCAAATCACCTGGGAGTCACCACAGGTAGTACGGTGGGTAGAGTAGTTTTTGTTGTTAAATTATTTAAATGTTGGGCCAGATCTCCAGACTATATTTCATAGTCTTAAAGAGAGATGGGTTGTGAACCACTTCTTGTTTTGGTATAACACGCAAGTATTTTATATACATATATATATATATAAATATACACACTGTCTTGTGTTGGAAAGACTTGAAAAACAACGTTTCGGTCCCTGACATGGAGTCTTCATAGTTCAAAAAAATCTTACTTTCCAGCTTTGGTATTAATACCTATTTTTGTATTTCACTTTTTTTTTTTTACTGAACAGACCCGGAAAGTGATAATTGTGGTGAATTGTTAATTAGTCACTAAACCTTTTTTTTTTTTTTCACTTGTACTTCCAAAACACAAGCACAAGTAAAATGTCCAATGACCTAAGGATGAAGAAAAACTACCATGTCCTTCAAGGGTTAAAAAAAAACCCATTAGTTGTCCTTTAAACTAGTTGCCCTTTGTTGCTATAGTTAAACACAGCTTGTAAAATTGTTTTACAATTGTTGCAACATTACAGACCCCATCTCCCCATTTTTTGAGAAACCTTCTAAAAATAAGCGTCTGATAGGTATAGGTATGGTTTAAAGTGACACAGAATAAACTTAACAGCGATGAATAGATGACTAAGTAGCAAAAAAAACAACAACAAAAAACAGTAGCCAACTTGCCCTTTGTTCCAAGTTACCAATAAAGCCTGATTTTTGCTATTTCCTCAGTTTATCACAGTTCACTATGTAGTGAACGGACTCCAGAGTGCAATAAATGGCAGTATAACAATACTAGAGTTACAATATATTTAATCAGCAATACAAAACGATAAAGACAAGTGAAAAAAATATCTTGCTTGCAGAACATTATGTAAGGATAAAAATTTAAAAAAAACAGGAGTATGTGGCCACCTAGTGGAGAGCAGTTAAAATGCTCCTTGGATTGCTTTATATTCAGTCATTTTTTTAAAAATCGTATACACTCTTTTTCACAGCAAATGCTACAAAGCAGCCCCCCCCCCCCCCCTTTCACTAGCAAGGAGCCCTTCAACCACACAATATGTTTTCAAAATCCATCTGAACCACATTTTTAATAAATACTTTCTATTTTCAGTCACTCAGAATAAAGAACAGAATAAATGAGCTCTGTCTCCCTAAATTAGCCCACAGTCTGGTAAAGACCCCTAAATCATTACAACAGGCCATTATGGATGTCAGCCTGGAGGAAGAGAGCTTGTTAGCTTCCTGGAACAGGCAGTTTCTCTTTATGAACTCGGTAATTAGTATAAAACTATTTCCAGGTGCTATCACAAGAGAGTGTTTAGGGAATCCCTGCCGTTCACAAACATCTCAGCACACCTGAAAGCAATAGGAAACCCACCACAATGTGTGTTCACATAGAATGTGATATGTATTGCTATATAGGCTGGTCTACTATCACCCCTAAAACAAGATAGCTAGATTTGTATATCTACACACAGTTCCTGTTATAACGCAGTGCTTAAAGGGGAGGTTTAGCTAAATCTCACTGTACTTAAAGTGGAAATTTAGCATAGTTGCCAACTGTCCTATATTTGCTGGGACAGTCCCGGCAAGTTAAAGATTGTACCAGGGAAATCACCGTGCCGGGACTGTTGTGTCTGTTGAAGTGGCATCACAGGGGGGTGCTGACCGCACCAGGTGATAGCACATCATATAAGGCAGCTGTATTTCCCCCCTCCATACAGGTGGGAAGACTGTGTGGGGGTGACAGCTGGGGACACACAGCAGCCAGGTGAGTACTGGGGGAGGAGGGTGGCATATTAATGGGCAGACTAAAACTGGAATATTAATGGATAAATAACACTGGCATATTAATTGACAAATTGGCTGTGGCATATTATAGGAAAAATAACACTGTCATATTAATGGGCAAAATAATACTGGAGTTTTAATAAACAAATAACACTGGTATATCAATGGGCAAAATAATACTGGAATATTAATGAACAAATAACACTGGTATATTAATGGGCAAACTAGCACTGGCATATTTTTTTTTATATATATTATTTAATACAATCTGTGTACAACAAGAAATTACACAAAATGACATGACATATATATGATATCATGTCATGCATAGATATCTAACATCATTTACTACTTAAGATCTAACAATTGATATGTTTAATTATGTATAACATGTATGAACTTTATATTATCTAATAGTGTTTATATATAACAAGAGATAGTATATATCGAATGACATGTTTACTGGCGCTTACAAAACCTGTATATATCCAGTAACCTCTACTTTAACTTATCAATTAAACTTCAACTGGATCCAGTTTCTAAGCATGTGGTCATTTTGGGAGAATCCGTGACTTGTAAGATCCCAATGCTCAGGGTTCATATTTTTGTTTTTAATGTGGGTTGCTGCTTTATTTATTATGTATATAATATTCGAAGGTGGGTTGGTATTATATGTACACCATTTACACTATAACACATCAGATATTAACCAAAACATCACAGAATATTTTACAAGTTATTATGTACAATAGTACAGGCAAACAAATGGCATTCTGGTATGTTGTTTTGGTATACAGATCTGGATCTTGGTTTTTTTTTGAAAAAAAAATTTGGTTTTGAATTTGGTTCATGTACCAAGGTGAGGTTTGAAAGGCTTGTTTAATTTTTATGTTTAGGTCCAAAGACAGTGAGTTGATGTATAAGCTCCAATCTTTAAAAAAAAAACATTCTTTTCCTCCCTTATTTTGTTGGGTGTTGAGCCAAGTCATACGAAAGATATAAAAGAGTTTTTCTTTGAAGATTGTTATGGACGGCGTGTCCCTGCTTGTCCAGAATTGTAAAAGGGCTTTGTTTGTTACAGTGGAGATGATTCTAATAAAGCGGGCACATTTGATGGGTAAGCTAGAATAGACAAAGAGGGCGAATGCTAGGGTGTTGACCAAACGAATGCCAAATGTTTGTCCACATAGCCCTGGACAACATCCCAAAACTGACATATCACCTTTCATTCAGGGCCGTCTTTAACGTGGGGCAAATGGGGCAGCTGCCCAGGGTCCACTTACTCCTGGGGGGCCCAAGGCATCTGCCCTGTGGGCCCGCTGCCCATGACCATCCATAACTGCTACCTGCACTGTTTGATCAGTACTGATCGCATAGTACAGGTAAGCCCGAAATGCGGACACAGAGGTGCACTCGGTGTGCATCTGCCTGTGTCGCGCAATGGGGGAAACCTCCGCCCCCTCACTGAGCATGTTAGAGCACCGGATGTCCGTGACATACTGGTGCTCAGAACACATGGAGCCATGCACAGAAGAAACAGACCTGAAAATATAAGGTAAGCGAGCAGGAAGGGGGACAAACAAAAGTAGTGTGTGTCTGACTGTGTGTGTAAGTGTGTCTGACTGTGTAAGTCTGTGTGAGTGTGTGTGTTTCTGATTGTGTAAGTCTGTGTGTGTGTGTATCTGATTCGGGTAAGTCTGTGTGTGTAAGTGTGTGTATCTGATTGGGTAAGTCTGTGTGTGTTTTTGACTGTGTAAGGTTGTCTGAGTGTGTAAGTGTGTGTATCTGACTGTGTAAGGTTGTCTGCGTGTGTAAGTGTGTCTATCTGACTGTGTAAGGTTGTCTGTGTGTGTAAGTGTGTCTATCTGACTGTGTAAGGTTGTCTGTGTGTGTAAGTGTGTCTATCTGACTGTGTAAGGTTGTCTGTGTGTGTAAGTGTGTTTATCTGACTGTGTAAGGTTGTCTGTGTGTGTAAGTGTGTCTGACTGTGTAAGTCTGTGTGTGTAAGTGTGTCTATCTGACTGTGTAAGGTTTTCTGTAAGGTGTGTCTGTCTGACTGTGTGTATATGTATGTGTGTTAGTTTGTCTCTCTGTGTGCAAATGTACAGCTCCACCCCTATTATATTATAAATATGAAATGGTCGCATGGAGGTAATTCCTTTCTTTGCCCACTGTGTGTAGGGGAACATTGGCATATTAATGGGTAAAATAACACTGGCACATTAATGGACAAACTAAAACTGCCATATTCATTTGGAAATTGACTGTGTCATATTAATGGGCCAATTGGCTGTGGCATATTAATGGGCAAACAAGCAGTGGCATATTAAAGGGCAAACTAACACTTGCATATTAATGAGCAAAAACACACTGGCATACTAATGGACACACTAACACTGGCATGTTAATTGACAAACTAACACTGGAATATTAATGGGTAAACTAAAAGTGGCATATTTATGGGCAAACTGTGGCATAGTTAATGGACACACTGTGGCATATTTTAATAGGCAAACTGGCTGTTGCATATGTTTATGGGAAAGTGACCATGGTATGTTAATTGGTACGTGACAGTGGCTTTTTTGATTGGCAAAGTGATGCTGTGGAATGTTCTGTGTGGCAAAATAACATGTACTATGGGGGTAAGTGACACTGTGGCTTGTTCCTCAGGGGCAGTTCTGTGAAGCAAATTGACACTGTGGAATGTTCTGGGGGGAAAATTGACACTGTGGCATTTCAAATCGTATGGGTCCAATAAAAAAAAAGGGCATGGGAGCAATATAGGTGCATGGCAAGTGCTGTGTTAAGTCATTTAGGTGCAATGTGAGTGCAGAGGAAAGGATTAAAAACAAGCAATGCAATTTTTATTACATATGAAAATGAATAAAATATTAAAAAGTTCATAAAAGTATAAATGCAACTAGTTTGAGAGAGAGAGAGATGTCTGTGTGTATAGATATGCTTGTGATGTGTGTGTGTGTGTGTGTGTACAATAGATGAATGTGGCCCACTGTCACCACGCAGGGCTCCTGTGTGTCGCATAATTAATGGGGGTCCCGTGAGTGACATATTTATTGGGCCCCCATGTATGGCATAATTAATAATGGTCCCACATGTGGCATAATTATGGGGCTCTTCAGGGCCGTCTTTAATAGTGATTGGGCCCCCTGGATCCTGCCCCCTCCCCTGCATGCAATCCCGCCATCCATCGCGATGTTACCCCCCCCCCCCCTCCCACACACACACACACATATGCCATAATTGTTGTGCCATTCAGATGCCAGTAATATTGTAACTTTCGGATGCCAGTAATATTGTGCCAGTCAGAGCCCAGTAATATTGTGCCAGTCAGAGCCTAGTAATATTGTGCCAGTCAGATGCCTGCAATATTGTGCCAGTCAGATGCCTGCAATATTGTGCCAGTCAGAGCCCAGTAATAATGTGCCAGTCAGATACCAGTAATATTGTGCCAGTCAGATACCAATAATATTGTGCCAGTCAGATACCAATAATATTGTGCCTGTCAGAGCCCAGGAATATGGTGCCTGTCAGATGCCTGTAATATTATGCCAGTCAGATGCCTGTAATAGTGTGCAGTCAGAGGCCAGGAATATTGTGCCAGTCAGATGCCTGTAATATTGTGCCAGTCAGATGCCTGTAATATTATGCCAGTCAGATGCCTGTAATATTATGCCAGTCAGATGCTTGTAATAGTGTGCCAGTCAGAGCCCAGGAATATAGTGCCAATCAGATGCCCAGTAATATAGTGCCAATCAGATGCCAAGTAATATAGTGCCAGTCAGATACCCAGTAATATAGTGCCAATCAGATACCCAGTAATATAGTGCCAATCATATGCCCAGTAATATAGTGCCAATCAGATGCCAAGTAATATAGTGCCAATCAGATGCCAAGTAATATAGTGCCAGTCAGATACCCAGTAATATAGTGCCAGTCAGATACCCAGTAATATAGTGCCAGTCAGTTACCCAGTAATATAGTGCCAATCAGATACCCAGTAATATAGTGCCAATCAGATGCCCAGTAATATAGTGCCAATCAGATACCCAGTAATATAGTGCCAATCAGATTCCCAGTAATATTGTGCCAATCAGATACCCAGTAATATAGTGCCAGTCAGATACCCAGTAATATAGTGTCAATCAGATACCCAGTAATATAGTGCCAATCATATACCCAGTAATATAGTGCCAATCAGATACCCAGTAATATAGTGCCAATCAGATTCCCAGTAATATTGTGCCAATCAGATACCCAGTAATATAGTGCCAGTCAGATACCAGGAATATTGTGCCAGCCAGCCCCCCCCCCCCCGTACTTACATGAAGCTGCTCCGTGTCCCCCGCCGGATGTCTCCTCCGTGCAGTCTTCCCTCTTGCACGGAGGAGGGAAACAGAAACCGGATGTGACGCGACGTCACATCCGGCGTCAGGTTTTTTTTTTTTTTTTTTTTTTCCGGCCGTCGCATCCATCGGATGTGGCTTGCCGGAAAAAAGCGTTCACAAGCGCAATGCGCTGTGAACGCGGCAGCAGGGGCTGGTGGCCCACGGGACAGCTGCCTTGGGGCCCCCCAGGAGTAAATGGGCCCAGGGCAGCTGCCCCGTTTGCCCCGCGTTAAAGACGCCCTGGGGCTCTTGTGTGTAGCATATTTATGGAGTTCCTGTGTGTGGCATAACTAATGGTGCTCCTGTCTGAGGCATAATAAATGGGGCTCCTGTGTGAGGCATAATAAATGGGGCTCCTGTGTGAGGCATAATAAATGGGGCTCCTGTGTGAGGCATAATAAATGGGGCTCTTGTGTGAGGCATAATAAATGGGGCTCTTGTGTGAGGCATAATAAATGGGGCTCTTGTGTGTGGCATAACTAATGGGGCTCCTGTGTGAGGCATATATATGGGGCTCCTGTGTGTGGCATTATTAATGGCGCTCCTGTGTGTGGCATATTTTGTGGGGCTCCTGTATGTGGCATATTTACCCCCCTGGGCCATCTGACTGGCATTACTAAGGAATCTGTTTGGCATGGTATTGGAGGAAATCCAGGGGGGTGACACCATGAGTTACCGCACCGGGTGACACCAACCCTAGTTGACCAAACGAATGCCAAATGACACCTCTGTTAACTAGACCCTAAGTAATGGTAAAAGATACCCTTTAACATCCACAGTGTGTTATGTTGCATTGTACACCAATGTTGAAGTCTGCACTTTGGAAGTGAAATGTTTTTTTAGTAGACATTACAAGAGGGGAGTGAGTATACACATGTGTACATAGTTGTTTCGGAAGATGAATATCCAGTGATGTTCTGATGCCAGCATAGAGCTAACATGACCAGCATTGTTTGTCATCAATCTGTTTCTCTCACGAGGACATGTCTACATATAAGGGTCTAAGCAACAGATAGAGAATTTCAGAGAATTGAGACGGGAATTTTAAATGTAAACCCCCCTCCCCAAAACAAAATATGTGGCCCCAGACCTATAAACCAGAAACAAAGAAAAATAGGACGTTGGCACTCTCCAATCAGAGTATAAACAAAGTATTTATTGGAATAAATACTTTGTTTATACTCGGATTGGAGAGTGCCAACGTCCTATTTTTCTTTGTTTCTGGTTTGTACATTTGGCTATTTGCACAGCTGGACTCAGCACCTCATCACCGATTACTGTTACAAAAGGTATGATTTATCTCTAAGGTGGAGCCGGCTTTTGTTTTTTTCCCGGCCCGGGGGAAACATTTCTCTTCTATTGTGCCCCTGACCTATAACATGACTCAAACATTGTACATTAAGTGTAAATGCTCAAACATTTAGGGAACACATTTTAATCATGGCCTGTCAATACTCACACCATATCATGGTGCATATAGAAAGGTGTTCTTGCATTAAATTATCACTTCCTGATAAGTTTTAGTTTGAATTATCATGACTGTGGGCTTTTTTTGAAGGGGGGAGGGGGCAGCATTTTGTTTTTAGCCCTAGTCAGCACAATGTCTTGGGCCGGCTTTGCTCATGACAAGGGTAGTCAATACACCCTCTTCTGATGATGTGCAGCATCCTTAGAGTGTCAAGTAACTTCATTTGGGCCGCTTTAACCAATAGGCAAAGTGGGCACTTACTCAGGGCCCACTGGTTAAGGTGGTCTCCTGCGACCCAAGATAGTCCCACTGCCCAAGGGTAGCAGTCGGCAGTCCGCATTAACAATTTCTCAATGCCAGATGCTATTTAAAAAAATATGAGAACATTCATCTCCTATTTATAGGCTGTTTAAAATACCCAGGGAGTTCACAATATGGAGGAAAAAACTATTGTAACAACACGTTCTATTTTCCTCTTACATTTGCCCCATTAAAGTTTCTAATAGATTTATTATACTTATTGTTCTAGGGAAATGATTTCAGCTTTGATGGCGAGATCTATGCACAGATTTGCGGAACCGCAATGGGCTCCAATGTGGCCCCCACTTATGCAGACATTTACATGGGAGAATTTTAAGAAACACTTGTTAACCCTAATTTACGTTTTAAAAATCATGTTAAAAATTAGTTTTGATATATTGATGATCTGCTTATATTTGGGGAGGCCCCGTTGGACTCCTTGTTGCAGTTCCATATTTCACATAACTCTTTTTCTGACCATATAAAATTCCAAATGACAAATGATGATTTTTTGCTATAAGTATGTGCATCGTTTAAGTTTAAGAAAGATACAATACAAAATTACTAATCATTGTAATTTAGGTTCAAGTGGATTAATTAAGATGATTCCATTCCATGCAGATAATTGCCGGCATTGTGGGTAAAAACCGGGGCAATATGTTTTTGGGGAATTTATCAAGGGTCTGTGGCCACAGTGCTTTGAGTTGATAAATAAGTTATGGAACTCTAGTGTAGATAAAGATCCAGAACTTGCATTATTACATTTAGGTTTGATTACAATGAAATGGAAAGTGGACCAATTGTAATTCCCATTTTATTGACTACAAAGTTTATTATTCGAAAAAATTGGCCATCATCTAAATGGTGTAAATGAAGAATCAAATCATATACCAAGCCAAGATGAAGAAAGGTCTAAATACAAGCATAATCAAACCCATGGGAGATGGGTAGACTGGATTAAGATGCTGGAGAGTGTGTGAATATGATTGGAGATGCTAAGGCTGGTTTCGGTTAGAACGTATGGAGGAGTCTATCACCTGGTGGCCTAAATAGAAACTCCATACTTTTGAATTCTTTTTGGAAATCTTATAGGACTCCTTTCATATACCATGTATAAACAGTATTACAATGAAAATGTGGCTTTGACATTTGCTGTATATTAATTTGCATGTATTTATAGTATTTTTCTATCATTGCAGATCTTTTTCAACATTTGATATGGATACTTGTGACGTCTTGGGACACAGCCTGTAGATATTATCTTTGGCCCTTTTTAACATTGGGACAGCTGTTTTTATAGAATTTTTTTGTTACTCCATGTAATCAGTGAAATAGAGAGAAAATGGATATAATCGATCACTGTTTTAGAAATTAAAATGATAATCATGTAGTTGTTAATGTGAAGCAGTGTTTTTAAACTTCTGTATAGTGTGTGTGTGTGTGTGTGTGTGTGTGTGTGTATATTTTTTGTTTTCTTGACACTTCACAAATGACAAAGTGTATTTTGAACTAAACACTGTTAACTGGATATCATTAGATTATCTTCATTTTGAAAGTTCACATTTATAGATTGAATATTTGTATGTGTGGATGGCATGAGGGACCCTGAGCGCCGAGATGCAGGTGTCCAAAGCGCAGAAAGTGAAGACAGAGGGCCTGTTGCAGGATAACCGCACTCCCCTGGTGGGTTGAGGATCAGGTTGGTGTGGCCACTTTACAAGGCCCTGTGAAAGTAGCAGCTGTATCCAATTACAGGCGAGATGGGAAAACAGAAGAGCCCCGCAGTAATCCTGGAGCAGGCATAGGACACAACCTTGATGGGATAGCCGGATGTCTGCAGGCTAAAGCGAATAAACCAAGCAGAAGAGAGCAATCGGAGCAGAAACAAGATGAATGAAATGCAGAGTGCAGGGCTACAGGACAAACTTAGGAGTAAAGGCAGAACTAAAGTTTGTATGACGACGGCAAAGCATAAATCATAGCTACAAAACTAAAGACATACAGAGGTACATATATGACACAGGACATCAACCAGGGCACAGGGCAACGGTAGGGAACACATGGGATGGAGTGAGGAACCAAGATCCTCAGACGCTTCCAAAGGGGAACCAAGTTGGGATATGGGGATAGGAGAGAGGAACCAAGATCCTTGGGCGCTTCAGGGACCTACATTTTATAATTGGTGATACACAGTGAAAGACACACAGTGGAGACAAAGAAACCCCAGATAAGATTAACAGAACAGCAAACAGCAGTAAAACCAGAAATGAATCACAGCACAAGAATAAAGAAACAAAAGCATGATCTTTTGACAGGGCTCTAAGACAAGGCAGAACTAAACAGAATTCTATGACAGGGCAGAACTATTAAAGGGATTTAGGATACATGGCAGACCCATTAGAGGGCTGAACTATGGCAGGGTTTTAGGATACAGGGCGGACCCATTACAGAGCTTCATGATACAGGTGCAGGGATACAAGAAACAGGGAAGCATCCAGACTTTAGCCAGATTGGGCAGGTGCCACTCTGGGCTCAAAATAGGAAGGTACCTTCTAATAAACCCCTTAAAACTTATGAACCTTAGGTGAAAATACTTGTGTCCCTTAAATCACAAACCTCAAATTCTTGAAAAAAAAAAAAGAGAAACGCACAAGCCTACAATCATGTTAAACCAAGACCCCCCCTTTAAAAAAAAACAAAAAAAAAAACCTTGCTTGCTGGCAGAGATGGTGCCTGGGGAGATTGGAAGATATCCCCTCACAATCATTCAGCCTGCCAGCAGGCTGCACCGGGGGCCGAACAGGCAGCACAGAGAAACCTCTGTGCTGCCTGTTCGGCTCCCTGTGCAGTGTGATGTGGAAGTGCCGACCGGTCACGTGACTGCAGCTCTGATGTCAGACATGCGCCGGGTCACGTAACCTCTCGGCTCAACCGCTGCGGAAACGAACAGGCAGCATGGAGGACACCATGCTGCCTGCCACTTGCCACCAGGGAAAAAGGTAAGTCCTGCAAATTGGCAGGGGTTTATTAATGACAAATAATACTGGCATATTATTGGGCAAATTGGCAGAGGCATATTAATGGCAAATACTGGCATATTATTGGGCAAATTGGCTGGGGAATTTTAATGGCAAATAATACTGGCAAATTATTGAACAAATTGGCTGGGGAATATTAATGGCAAATTCTTGCATATCATTGGTCAAATTGGCTGGGGCTTATTAATGGCAAAATAATACTGGCAAATTGGCTGGGGCATACTAATGGCAAAATAATGCTGGCATATTATTGGACAAATTGGCTGGGGCATATTAAATGGCAAAATAATACTGGCATATTATTGGGCAAATTGGCTTGGGCGTATTAAATGGCAAAATAATACTGACATATTATTGGGAAAATTGGCTGGCTCATATTAAATGGCAAAATAATACTGCCATATTATTGGGCAAATTATCTGGGGCATATTAATGGCAAAATAATACTGGCATATTATTGGGCAAATTGGCTTGCACATATTAAATTACAAAATAATACAGGCATATTAATGGCAAAATAATACTGGCATATTATTGGTCAAATTGGCTGTGGCATATTAATGGCAAACTTAATACTAGCATATGGCAAAATAATTATGACATCCTAATGGGCAAATTGGCTGTGGTATATTAATAGCACAATAATGCTGGCATTTTAATAGCAAAATGGCTGTGGCATATTATTGCAAAACAACACTGGTATATTAATTGGCAAGCTGTGGAATATTTATTATTTAAACTGACTGTTGCATATGTTAATGACAAAGTGACTGTGGCATGTTAATTGCTACCTGACAGTGGCTTATTTTAATTGGCAAAGTGATGCTGTGGCATGTTCTGTGGGGAAAAATAACATGTACTATGGGGGAAAGTGACACTGTGGCTTGTTCTCAGAGGCAGTTTTGTGGGACAAAGTGACACTGCGGTATTGTCTGTGACACTGTAGCATACCAAATTGTGTGGGTGCAATATGATTGCAAGCTAAGTTTTGTGGGTGCAATATAGGTGCATGGCAAGTGCTGTGGGTACTGTATGTTGCTGAGTGAAGTCCATATACATTACACAATAAACATTTAAAAAAAAAATGAATTGTGTCAGCTTTTCCCTAGTTTCATTTAAGAGTATTAGCTGTAAATGAGAGAGGTGGAGGGGTAGACCGTTTCAGGGAGTGTGAGGGTATCAGTTTGACTTCAATGGACTTCATTTTCTTTTTTTTGCCATTTTCTCTTTTTTTTTCTTTTCTCCTTTCCCCCTTCTTTCCTTTTCTTTTTCTCCTTTTTTCCCCTTATGTCCCCATTGTAACCTATATATTTGCCCTTGTAATCAAGTGATGTTGGGAGGATTACTTTATAAGTATCAATGTTGTATGAGCCCTAATATCTCCTTTCCCATTTTGTATTTCCTTAGACTTATCATGTATTGGGATGCAATGCCCATTTCTCTCTTTTTCTGATAGGTCAGCTGTTCTTTTATTTGTCCAATTGTGGGAACTACCCTGGATTCCCATGATCTAGCTATGGACAACTTGGTAGCTAACTGCATGTGGATAGTCAATGTCTTGTCTCTTTCACTTAGGTTAGAGATGTCCAAATGTAATAATGCATTTTCTGGGCCACATTCCAATTTAGTATATGACATATAGTTCAGTATCTGATAAATATCTTGCCATAGAGGTGCTATTACATCACACTCAGAGCCAGCGCTGCCAATAGGTGAACTAGGTGTTCGCCTAGGGCGCTGACTCAGAGCGGCCCCATCTGCTTTGGGGGATACAAATGGCAGACCCATTTTACATTTTTAAAATTTCCTTGTATGTGCATGTCAGGGCTCCTCCTGGGTTAGAGGAGCTGGCTTACCAGCCCTCCTTGCACCCTGACACGCACGAAGGCTACAGCTCTCCCCTCCCTAGTGGGGAAGTCAGAGAGTCAGAGAAGTCAGAGAGTCTGTGGTCATGTGACCTCGTGGTGCTCTGACTGGCACTTGGCTAGGCAGAGCCTGCCAATCTCTGCACCTGGATGCTGGGACAAGTCACATTTATTTGATTTGAGTGGTAGAGTGTGTGTGTGTAAGCGGCAAAGTGTGCCACTGCTTCCAACTTTGTGGGAACAGTTTGGGCTGTGCACAAAGTAAGGTCCATGAGTTTGGTGTGGAAGAACTTGACTGGCCAGCACAGAGCCCTGACCTCAACCCCATCAAACTACGTATTTGCTCGATTATAAGACGACCCTGATTATAAGACGACCCCCCCAAACTTTGTATATTCCTTTAGGAAAAAAACTAAAAGCCTGAATATAAGACTACCCTATAGGAAAAAAAGTTTAACTTGTATATATGTAAATTGCTTTTTAATATTTAATAAAAAAAATTGATATTATACAAATGCATTTCTTGTTTTTATTTCATTTTATGTGCCAATGCGGCCCCACTCTCTCCCTCCCCTTGTCTGTCTATCTCCCCCCTACCTCCCCTTGTCTGTCTATCTCCCCCCTACCTCCCCTTGTCTTTCTATTTCCCCCCTCCCTCCCCTTGTCTTTCTGTTTCCCCCCTCCCTCCCCCTCACCTTGATTCTTTCCCTGGTGGCTAGTGGGGGCAGCTGGGGGATGTCTGCACGCTGAGCGCAGACTCCCCCTGCTGCCGCCCTGCACGACCGCCGGGACTTTTATGAAGAAGCCGGAAGTACCCGGCTTCATCATAGAAGCCCCGGCGGTCGTGCCGGGCGGCAGCAGGGGGAGTCTGTGCTCATCGCGTAGACATCCCCTGCTGTTAGAGAGGGGGATCCAGGTCCCCTGCAGCTCTGCTGGGGACCTGGATCCATGTCTTATAATCTGACCTCAATTTGAGGTCAGATTATAAGACAACCTCGAATGTAAGACGAGGGGGATTTTTCAGAGCATTTGAGATTGTAAAACAGGCCTTCTCCTCCAACATCAGTGACTGACCTCACACATGATCTACTGGATGAATGGGCCAAAATTCCTACATAAACACTCAAAAACCTTGTAGAAAGCTTTCCCAGAAGGGTGGAATCTGTGATAGCGGCAAAGCGGTGACCCACTACATATTAATGTCCATGTATGTATGTACTGGTCAGGTGTCCCAATACTTTTGTCCATATAGTGTAAATCAGTTAATGTTCTGGCATTTTTCTATGGGATTTAGGAGTAATAATTTCAGAGGACTTGAAGGTAGGTAGGCAATGCAATAGAGCAGCAGGAAATGCTAGCAGAATGCTTGGTTGCATAGGGAGAGGTATTAGCAGTAGGAAGAGGGAAGTGCTCATGCCATTGTACAGAGCACTGGTGAGACCTCACTTGGAGTATTGTACGCAGTACTGGAGACCGTATCTCCAGAAGGATATTGATACTTTGGAGAGAGTTCAGAAAAGGGCTACTAAACTGGTTCATGGGTTGAAGGATAAAACTTACCAGGAAAGGTTAAAGCATCTTAACATGTATAGCTTGGAGGAAAGACGTAACAGGGTGGATATGATAGAAACATTTAAATACATAAAGGGAATCAACACCGTAAAGGAAGAGAGTATATTTAAAAGAAGAAAAACTACCACAACTAGAGGACATAGTCTTAAATTAGAGGGGCAACGATTTAAAAGTAATATCAGGAAGTATTACTTTACTGAGAGGGTAGTGGATGTATGGAATAGCCTTCCAGCAGAAGTGGTAGAGGTAAACACAGTCAAGGATTTTAAGCATGCGTGGGATAGACACAAGGCTATCCTAGCTATAAGACCGGGAACGGGGGCGAATAAAAGTACTCAAAAAAAATTGGGCAGACTAGATGGACCGAATGGTTCTTATCTGCCGACACATTCTATGTTTCTATGTTTCTCTGTGTGTAATAGGCAGGCGTGTGTGCTAGCAGTATGCACACTACATGTAATTGCAGTGAAACAGCTGAGTAGAACAGTGTGATGACCATATTCAGGTAGCAGTGCAGTTCCCTGCTGAGAAAGCTCCTCGATATGGCAGGTGGATTTTATTATGCTTTGGTGAGATGATCAACTCTTGGCTTTATTATTTGAATATACATAGCCTCAAGCTAACAAGGGCAGTTTCCTTTTAGTTTTCTAAACTTTATGAAACTCAACTTGCACTGTATATATTACAGAGCAGTAATATGAAGATGTTTTAAGTGAACGGTCCATTTTTTTTTGTTATAGAGCAAAGCAGTACTTGCCCTCCTGAACTATCATATCAAAACAGCATCCCACTGCAATCTCATGTTTAACCACTAGGTGGAGACATTTGCTCAGAATCTCAAATAGAACCTAGTTATTAACAGAAAAAGTTACAGCTCAAGATGATTTAAAATGTAATTGAATTAATTGCGGGGACTTTACATTTTAAAATTTAATTTGCAGGCTTCAATAAGCTAATGCTAAGTGAAAACAGAGAACTTGTGTAATAATACTGCTTTGTCTTAGGACAATGTTATGCGTTTTGAGATAACATCCTCGTGGCTTTTAAAGTAGCGCAGTTGGTAAAATCCCTGGTAAGCAGAGCCTTTTCTAACCCTAAGGTCACAGGTTCAAATCCTAGCAGCAACACCTTCATCATTCTGAGGTCATTAAATGAATACCATAATTCCAAGAGAATGCACACACTGGGAGAAAGACTCTGTATCAACACTAGTTATTATTATACAGAATGAACACATTAAAAAAAATTTGAGTATGAAAATATATATTTGCTTTGCCTCTAAAAAGGCTTAATCAAGTTATTAGTATGTGTCCCAGATCAGCTTGTTTTATTGTAGTCTCTCGGCTTCTTGCTCCCTGGATGTTACTGAGGGCCCCTGTCTTCATCATCAATCAGCTAAATGATACACTAATAAATTAAATCCTTAATTAAAACTTGAGCCTCTCTGAGCAGCTGAAATATTCAAATACATAACAAAATATTCAACTGTTATAGGACTGAATGGAATTATAAACCCTAATATGAGTTAATGTAATATATGCATATAAACCTTTAATTGGATTGTGCAAATTGCATACTGTTATCTTAACTCAAAAGACAGCTAAACTTTTTTCCAATTAGAGCTTCTAGTATAATGTGCTGTCCCCAGTGTGAGGATAAACTGGCAACTGTCTCTCTCTCTGCTAATGCACCGAAAGAACCTCATTTTCAAAGTAGAGACGGTCCTCAACAAAGGGGACATTAACCTGTGATCCTCTTTGAAAACAAGGGAGCAGACCCCAATTTGGGTGACCCCCCCACTCTGTATGGATGTATGGGTGCTGACACTGTCAGAGTGCGCCAGCCTCCTGACCAGCTCCACCTCCGATCTGAGATAGAGCCGAGAGTAAACCTGCGTGTATCTCTAAAGATATAAGTCGAATTTACTTCGCAGGAGTGAAGGCTATTTTTAAACTTTGATTCCTTTTAGTTAGCAAGGGTTAAAAAAAAACCGCTAGTTGTCCTTTGAAAAGCTTATAATAAACTAGGATATTTTTTACGTCATTGGTAGAATGTTGAGGGAATCTGTATGAATGAGTTAAGTCCAATGAGAACAAACGGACATAAATAATAAAGTAATCTCTTGAAAACGTATTATATATGTAATCTGATAAATAATATCTTAAGTTATTTCCTTTGTAAAAATGTGTTTGATAATGTTAAAAAAAAAAGTAACAAGGAGGAATTTGAAAACAAAACATGAACTTGTAATAATATATACATGTATAAGGAACAATGCTTTTTACTTTACATTAATTATATTATGTATTTATATAATGCCAAAAATTAGGCCTGCTCGCAAGCTTATGATCTAGAGATAGTAGGGTACAGGAGCCACATAAGGTGTTGGAAAGGGCAAAATCATTATTGATACAAACAAGGAACAACATGTACAGTATACGAAGGAGTTTGTAAACTAATAACAGGTACAATCTGTTTTGAGGATTTGGGAGATACTTATTTTCAGGGATTTTAGACTAGCTGATGTTTTGGCAGAAACAGGAAGGCTATTCCACAAATGAGGATCTCTGTAAGAGAACGCACCTCAGCCCGCTTCCTTTTTGAAGTGGGGAATCGCTAGTGAAGGGTTGGTGCAGGATCTGAGATTGTAGGAAGTGCAGGGAGTAAGAGCGAGCATGCCGCTCAGGTAGGGGGGGAGCGTTCCAGAGAAGTGGTTATGCACTAAGCAAGCTAGGTGGAGAATGCGCCTGGAGGCAAGTGTCAGCCTGTTTAACTCTTTTAACATTTTACAGTGGTGTGTGTTATAATCGCACTGTAGTGCAAAACGACACAATGTATTATACATAGTGTCGAGTTTAGCGAGATGGGTCTGCGGGGCAGAATCATACACAACATCTCCATAATCTAAGATTGGCATTAACATTTGCTGCACAATACGTTTCCTTACCGTGGAATCTAGGTTAGATTTGTTTCTATATAGAAAGCCAATCCTAGGATATAGCTTTGACACAAGCTTATCAATATGGAGACCAAAAGATAAGTTTGGATCTAGCCACATGCCAAGATACTTATGTGAATTTACTTGGGTCAGGTTATAACTGGATTTGGTCTTGATGTTTAATTGAGGATTGCTTAATTTAAGTAGTTTGGCATTTGTCCCAAACAACATGGACACAGTTTTTTCAGTGTTGAGGAATAATTTGTTTCTAGCTATCCAATTTTCAACTTTAGAAAACTGACCATGTAGCACGGATTCCCCTTGCGATAGTTGAGTACCGCATGTATAAATGACCGTATCATCAGCATACATATGCACATGAGCCAGGTCACACACGAGGGTAGATCATTTATAAATAGTGAGAATAGCAGCGGCCCAAGAAAGGATCCTTGAGGCACTCCACACTTGTATTGGCAACGGGAGGGAGGCAGTATCAGCAATGGACACATATTGAGATCTATCAGACAAGTATGAACGAAAGCTCGCAGAGCGACCTCTCATGAATACCGGAACAACTTAGTTTGTTTAGCAGAAGATCATGATCAACCGTATCAAAGGGCTTTGCAAAGTCTAGGAAAACTGCACCTGTGAGTTCACCACTCTCCATACCACTCTGAATGTCATTGCTCACCTTTAAATTGACTGTTTCCACCTTCTGCCTTGCTGCTTCAACTTTCTGTATTATTGGACCACCTGCTAATAAATTGTTTATTCACATTTGAATTGGGAGTGCAGACATCATCCTTTCTTTTTCTATAATTAAAGGGCTCTTTTGTGTGGCATAATTATGGGGCGCTTGTGTGTGGCATAACAATGGGGCGCTTGTGTGTGGCATAACAATGGGGTGCTAGTGTGTGGCATAATTATGGGGCGCTTGTGTGTGGCATAACAATGGGGCGCTTGTGTGTGGCATAACAATGGGGTGCTAGTGTGTGGCATAATTATGGGGCGCTTGTGTGTGGCATAACAATGGGGCGCTTGTGTGTGGCATAACAATGGGGTGCTAGTGTGTGGCATAATTATGGGGCGCTTGTGTGTGGCATAACAATGGGGTGCTTGTGTGTGGCATAACAATGGGGTGCTAGTGTGTGGCATAATTATGGGGCGCTTGTGTGTGGCATAATTATGGGGCGCTTGTGTGTGGCATAACAATGGGGCGCTTGTGTGTGGCATAACAATGGGGTGCTAGTGTGTGGCATAATTATGGGGCGCTTGTGTGTGGCATAACAATGGGGCGCTTGTGTGTGGCATAACAATGGGGTGCTAGTGTGTGGCATAATTATGGGGCGCTTGTGTGTGGCATAATTATGGGGCGCTTGTGTGTGGCATAACAATGGGGCGCTTGTGTGTGGCATAACAATGGGGCGCTTGTGTGTGGCATAACAATGGGGTGCTAGTGTGTGGCATAATTATGGGGCGCTTGTGTGTGGCATAACAATGGGGCGCTTGTGTGTGGCATAACAATGGGGCGCTTGTGTGTGGCATAACAATGGGGTGCTAGTGTGTGGCATAATTATGGGGCGCTTGTGTGTGGCATAACAATGGGGCGCTTGTGTGTGGCATAACAATGGGGTGCTAGTGTGTGGCATAATTATGGGGCGCTTGTGTGTGGCATAACAATGGGGCGCTTGTGTGTGGCATAACAATGGGGTGCTAGTGTGTGGCATAATTATGGGGCGCTTGTGTGTGGCATAATTATGGGGCGCTTGTGTGTGGCATAACAATGGGGCGCTTGTGTGTGGCATAACAATGGGGCGCTTGTGTGTGGCATAACAATGGGGTGCTAGTGTGTGGCATAATTATGGGGCGCTTGTGTGTGGCATAACAATGGGGCGCTTGTCTGTGGCATAACAATGGGGTGCTAGTGTGTGGCATAATTAAGGGGCGCCTGTGTGTGGCATAATTAAGGGGCGCCTGTGTGTGGCATAATTAAGGGGCGCCTGTGTGTGGCATAATTAAGGGGCGCCTGTGTGTGGCATGATTAATTGGGCCATCTGACTGGAATCTGTTTACCATACGGGTGACCCCAACCCTAGTGACGCCTCTGAATGTATGAATGGGTTTTCTGGTAAATATGGAAAAGAGGTCAATTTAAAACGTCCGAAATTAGGAAACTCAGAAACTGTATTAAAAGTTCCACTTTGTTTATTGTCTGTATTGTATACATGTTGCATTTTTTTTTTTTAAAGTTACAGGTCCCCTTTAGTTTTACATTGAAAGTAATTCGCTGGGGCCACAATATTCAGTGGCAGTCTGCCAGCCACTATGCAGCATGTTCCTCTGTGTTGTTTTTCAGCCATCACTGTGATATCATTGTCTCTGCCGATCTCCGTTGCTTGGAATGTAGGGAGCATTTGTGCTTCTGCTCCATTAAGGCCATTGATTTGATTGCTCTATTATTAATAACCATGCTTTGCAGAACAGATATTGATTGCTTTGTGTAAAATGCAGGATGTCTGCAGATTAGTGATTACTGGCATTTTGTTATATGTTCCAGGAACGTCACCCGTTTTATAAGCTACAGCATTTTTTTTAGTATTTCCATAAATATGTCAGTCGTTCAAGTAACCAAAATAATCTTGGAGGGGGAAAGGTCTAGACAAGCAATTAGTATTTTTAAAACCCTTTTATTGCGGCATTAACTATTATGCCAAATATTTTCAAGTCGTATTAATTGTGCAGCTTAAATTCATACATTTTGCAAAATGTCCATGATTCCACCTCAAAGATAATCACTTTTGATCCCCAGAGCACAGGGTTGCCACCCAGCCGGTATTTTACCGGCAGGCATGTAAAAAAAAGGGCTTGCTGCCAATGTTAAATCTATGGAGGCAATAGCCAGGCCGGTATTTTTTCATGGAAAAGGTGGCAACCCTTCCTGAGCGTGCATTTGATAGCAAATACCTACAAAATGTTATCACTAAAATCAGTAAGGTCATTGTCAGGGGCAAACCACAAATATGGCTGTAACAAAAACAGATTAGCGCATGTGCACCAGCACACAGATGACGGGGTGAAGCGAAAAGTATCTTGGGATATTGCCATTTATTGTGGATGCTCGCGCCTTGATTACACCTGCATCCTTGAATGTTTTGGCTGATATTCTGGAGAATGCAGAAGCTAGCTTTAGGTACATTATATCATTTCAGAAATGTATAATGTATTGGACGGGAGAAGCCAATAACATTGGCCACAACTTGTTTTGACTTCATACCAGTATTTATCCGACTGATCAAACCCATTGTCTCACGGTCGGCTTTGACTCACACATCACATTTATTCAGTTGAATGATTACATTTAGGAAGAAATGCCTGAGTGTTTCTAGAAATTGCGCTGACCATGTTGACATGGGTGACTATGGGAAAACAAAGATACGCATTCTATTTGTACAGCTTTACATTGTTTTCAATTAATTAATTCACTTCCGAGATTTGAACTCTTTGGGATTGGTTATCCGTTAACCATTGGGGTTTATTCCATAAACAGTTAACTCTGGTGGATAGCTACAAATTGTCATCCTGTTTATCCAACCAGCTATTTTTATCTATAGGTTTAGCAACAATATTAAGCCTCCTGAATTCATTGTTTACTGAATTACTATATGCACTCTATCAGGTGTACTTACAGATATCATTGATAGATAACAGTCTGTTGCATTGACACACAGGGCCCAGAAGTGGGGTTTTTAAATAAATGTCTGTTTATCGAAGGTGAATAAAATTACAGATTACAGCCTGAGTAATACACCATCAGAAGTATTACACTATGATAAAGAACACAAATCCAGGAAACGGGAACAAAACAGTAGGGGGGGGGGGGGGGTAGAGAGTACCTAAACGCAAGACAGCAGATATATTAAATAGAATGTATGGAGTCATTGGGCTGGGGTTCAGAATGTGTCAGAGGCAATACATTCTAGCCAGGATGGCATTACGTTCCTCCTGTATATAATCTTGCCGGGGGTCTCTACCAGTCATAAGAGTTTGAACCATGTTTCTTGGCATTTGCGGGCAATAGATCCTTTATGTGTAAATAGCAACCTGTGGCAGCACCACTGGCCCATCACTTGTATGACTTCCAGTATTTTGTGTAGAATGTGTCTAATAGTAATCTTTATGATGTCAACATGAGGTGGTGTAGTGGTGATGTGGACATACAGAGACCCCACAGTTAGTTATATTATGGTATGTATTGGCCAGTTTTTGAGGAGAGGACATGCAGTGCTATAATTGTAGATAGCAACGTTGGTCAGTCATGGGGTGGCCCTATTTGGTACAAACACTTTGATAGGATGGAGTAAACTGGATGTCCTTGTGCAGTGTGAGAGTGAAGTGAGAGTAATTTACAGGACACTTATTGGATTTCCAGTAGGTGGCATTATTGGAAAATGTTTTGATGCCAGTCACTTAGCTGTATATAGTGTGTACCTTACACACTGTGGGATTGCACCTCAGATGTGTGGAGGTGATGTGTGAGGCGCTTGAGCCAGGTCATCCAGGGGATATGAGACTTGTGTTTCCTCCAGGAGGATCCATCGTTTACATAGGGATTTGGTAGTCCATTGTATCACTCGCTGCAAATGGACTGTATCATAGTACCGTTTAAGGTAGCCAGAAAGCAAGGCCACCCTGTGCTTTGGGACATATGACTATTTCATAATGAAGTCATGCCAAATAATTTACCTTACATATTTTAAGACTAGAATGAATAAATTCTTAAGCAATTGAGGTGGCAAGGTTATCAGGATACATTGATTAGTAGAGTAATCTCGGCAGAATGTTCATGTTTAACATTTAAATACTTAAAGCCACATAATGCTACAGTGTCCAAGTGGAAAGACCTGATTTGGCTGGTAAAGTTTTCCTCGAAGAGGAAGCCCGAGGTTGGAGTGAGATATATTCCAAGGTATTGGGGTTGGGAATGTTTATATCGTATTTGGTTAGGTTCATTTTTAAATTGGAAACATTGTTATATGTGTGAAATTATGTCAAAATTGTCAGAAGGGAGCTTTGAGGAACTGTTATTATAAAAAAGATGATTGTCAGCATATTTTGGAGTCATTTGAAAGGGAGAAAAGCAGGGGCCCAAGGATGGATCCTTAAAACACTGCACACCTAATCAGCAATGAAAGGATTGAGAGTGGTTTGGAGAACCCCCTGTTGACCAGGATTCTTTCTTTGGTGAGGAATAAAGCGCCATTATCCAGTTCAACATGTTGGTGCCTAGACCTGGATGGACTAGTGTAGTATGTAGTAAGGACCAGCAAGTACCAGTGTACTCGAAGGCCTTTTTTTGGTGACTGTAAATATAAATAGTTTTTTTGTTATTGTTGTGTGTTTCTCTATCTGGGATGAACAGCCCTAGGTGTGGGGTGGGTGGGCTGTTCTCCACCTACAAAGAATATTAGTTGGTGTTCACAGGCCCACGAATATCAGTTGTCAGATTTGTTAGGAAGGTGAAGAATAGTTGTTTTAATTGAGGGGGCCTCACTATATTGTGGGGTTTGTCACCACCAGTATTAGCAAGTGGTTAAATAAACAACATATCTGGTATGACATTTAATGAATCACTTCATGGTAAACTCTTGTTGTTTCGAGGTTGAATAGAGCGTCTTGGGAATATGACCATATTTTCCCACAAGATATACATACTGTAAATATGATCTTATTTCACAGACATTCTATTCATTTGAACCTCCAAGCAATATTTTTAAAAAGTGGTATTCATAACAAAGTCTAGACTATCAGTAAAATTCAGTGAAAGAATAAAAGAGCATGTATCTGAGATTAGATGCAATGGCCTGAAGTCTCCGCATAACCAACAATTTCAAATTTGTACCAAGGGAGATTTGAGGTTTTTCTATTTCATGTGTATTGAGAGATGACTTTGGGGAGTCAGAGGAGCCAATATCAGGGCGCTCCTAAACAAGAGGGAGGTATACTCTAGGAATCCATTGAGTTGTTTTGTGGAATGATGCTACTTCATCAATGTTATATAACTGTGTTATGGGTGTAGGCTACTGATCTATATTCTGCTAGGTATGACTATTGTGATACCATGCCATTGAGTGAAGGATGTATTTATCTTTCTGCCAGGAAAGGGTTGTGCTGAAAACTTGGTAAAACCCCTTGGTGAAATGCTTGCGATGTTACTTGTGCTATATTGATTCTATGAGGATGAAATAAAGATTATGTATGTTATTCTACATGGACTCAGATGATGCTATTGGAGATACTGACTATGGCCCACTGTATTATCGCTCATGTTTTTGGTACAGTGTCAAATCTACGAACGATTAGTGCAGGTCCAGTATATTTAACATAAAGGGAGCATTACAGTTTTTAACTGTCCATCAAGTGGAGTTGTTGGTACAAAATTAGTATGAGGCATATAGTTCTATATTAATTAGTATGAGGCATATAGTTCTATATTAATTAGTATGAGGCATATCGTTCTATATTAATTAGTATGAGGCATATAGTTCTATATTAATTAGTATGAGGCATATAGTTCTATATTAATTAGTATGAGGCATATAGTTCTATATTAATTAGTATGAGGCATATAGTTCTATATTACATATCAGATAGATGTTTTGCAATAGAGAGAGAGCACCTAAGTTTTGATATTACAGCAATAAAAGTAGTGCACTATAGAAGGTTCACCACTAATTTCTGGTGGCGTATGCTTAATCTACTAAGGTTACCCTGGGGAAAGGAAGACTACATCCCTCCTCTAATGATTGTGGCTGGTGAATTTGGGCAGCTGAAGGATGGGACTTATTAGTAGTAAATGGGAACTAACCATCAAATAATGGAACAGGCGGGTGGAGGGTTGTTAAGCTTTATGTTAATAGTTGAGATGCCCATCTGTTGCGGAAAAGGTGCGGTGCCCAATCTGAATAAATAATTAATTGGGTAAATTGACAGAAACGTATGCAGTATAGTGTATATATGTGGAGTAAATATAATACAGAATGACAAAAGCAGAAGCGGTATGAGTGACAGAAGTCTGTGAGAACATGTAGAACCATGGATAAACAAGTTGACTAAACTGTAGAACGTTTCACTTTGGAGAAATAAGAGATTTCACGGAAATTGCGTGTATGTTCAAGATGGGGGTCTGGGCCAAGTCATATAGTCAGGAGAAATACAAGGTGCATTGTGATCCGGGGGATTGATAGCTCCAGTAATAGAGTCTTAAAAACTGTGCAGATGAAGGATTTAACTCCATGATGTGAGATCTCTTTGTAAAATACACTATAGTATGATGTACTCACAGTTCGGTAAACCCAGTGGTGGGGGGTGAAAAATGGTTCTTTGTAGGTAACCAGTGGAGCGGACCATTGAGCGACATGCTTCCCTGCGGTATTTATGAAGGTTGGAGTGGAACAGTTATTGCAGAAATCAACATTTTCCTGCGTGATATTTTTGGGAGATGTGTCCAAGGCTTAATGTCTTGTGTGTCCATCTCCAGAGGAGTGACGATTTCTTGTGTCCAGTCTGGTGAGACTACATCAGGTAGTTTACAAAAAGTATACAAAAGGTTTGGAAGATCTTCTACTGCGAACAATGCAAGATAAAGGAAAGCCCTCTCAATATGTGATGCCTTCAGCTTGTAGTAGCAAATTTGTGGTCGTAGGTGGCCACAGGATAATGGGAAGATCTTGCAGGATCATGACCTTGTGCTCCCAGAGTGTGTCATCTTTTTTTCTGGCCTTTTAAAGTGTTCTTTGTCAGCAAAACGAGTCCTATAGATTGCATCCCTGGGAGTTTTGTTCAAGGATATTTTTAGCTGAAGTGCTCTGTGTGCCCTGACTAATAATATCTGATCCATTCGCTCATGGCCCAGAAGATGTGGGTCCTCTATGCCTTCCTGACCTGTTAATACTGTTAATTAATGCGTAGGTTGTTGTGTTGTCCATAGTCATCTAAGTCTTCAAGATGCAGAGCCATTTCTGTCATTCTTGAGGTGTGGTATAGTAGGTAAGATTCAACATGGCATAACACATGGGCAAGAGTGTAATGTGATTGTTCAAGTTTGTTGGCATTTGCATCTATGGTGGTAAGGTCTGCACGAAGGTCCAATATTTCTCGCCTAACTGTGGATTTAACTTCATCCAGCAAGTCTGAGATGTTGGTGGGTAGATTATTTCAGTATATATCAGTTTCATCTCTTCTTTTTCAGAAGAGGCCTGCTCTGGAGCAGGTGAAAAAAAGCACGGGAGATGCCACCATGTAAGAAGAGCGGTCTTGTACTTCGGAGTGAGATTCAAACTATGTAATTAAATATGAGGTGACCACTTAGAAGAGGGATCTGGAGTGGTATGAAACTTATTCTGGCAATTGTTGACCCATTTCTTAAATATCATTAACATTGTGTTTTTTAATGCTTTGTGTCTCTTTTTTTTTATTTGGACCTTTTCGACTATCAGCAATAAAGTAAGAGGAATTTATTTTCTTTTAATTGTTCGCTTCTACAAATCTTACATATATTTATTTTTGTTATGCAGTTTTTTTCCCCCTACATTTCCTTGGAACATCTCCTCTGGACCACTAGAGGGAGATCAAGCTCCATATCTTTGTATAAGAGGAAACATGACCGTTTCCCCAGAATCTCAACAGGGTTTATTAGAAACATAGAAACATAGAATGTGTCGGCAGATAAGAACCATTCGGTCCATCTAGTCTGCCCAAATTTTTTTTTTTTTGAGTACTTTTATTAGTCCCCCTTTTCAGGTCTAATAGCTAGGATAGCCTTGTGTCTATCCCACGCATGCTTAAAATCCTTGACTGTGTTTACCTCTACCACTTCTGCTGGCAGGCTATTCCATACATCCACTACCCTCTCAGTAAAGTAATACTTCCTGATATTACTTTTAAATCGTTGCCCCTCTAATTTAAGACTATGTCCTCTAGTTGTGGTAGTTTTTCTTCTTTTAAATATACTCTCTTCCTTTACTGTGTTGATTCCCTTTATGTATTTAAATGTTTCTATCATATCCCCCCTGTTGCGTCTTTCCTCCAAGCTATACATGTTAAGATGCTTTAACCTTTCCTGGTAAGTTTTATCCTTCAACCCATGAACCAGTTTAGTAGCCCTTCTCTGAACTCTCTCCAAAGTATCAATATCCTTCTGGAGATACGGTCTCCAGTACTGCGTACAATACTCCAAGTGAGGTCTCACCAGTGCTCTGTACAATGGCATGAGCACTTCCCTCTTCCTACTGCTAATACCTCTCCCTATGCAACCAAGCATTCTGCTAGCATTTCCTGCTGCTCTATTGCATTGCCTACCTACCTTCAAGTCCTCTGAAATTATTACTCCTAAATCCCTTTCCTCAGATGTTGAGGTTAGGACTGTACCAAATAGTCTATATTCTGCTTTTGGGTTTTTACGCCCAAGGTGCATAATCTTGCACTTGTCCACATTAAATGCCAGTTGCCACTGCTCTGACCATTTTTCTAGTTTAGCTAAATCATTTGCCATTTGGCTTATCCCTCCATGAATATCAACCCTGCTGCAAATCTTTGTATCATCAGCAAAAAGACATACTTTACCAACAAGACCTTCTGCAATATCGCTAATAAAAATATTAAAGAGAATGGGTCCAAGAACAGATCCCTGAGGTACCCCACTAGTAACAAGACCTTGCATCGAATATACCCCATTGACTACAACCCTCTGTTATTAACCTATATTTTAAGAGGACATTTTGGGACTTGCATTGAGTGATATTTTTTTCACATTAGCAATAGTTTAATGAAATTTTACTTTAGTGGAAAAGTAGAATCTGAAGGGAAAACTATTAAAAATGTATATGTGTAAAGATTACATATTTAAAAAAAATTGTAAAAGGCACTAGCTTAATGAATGCAAATTAATTTTGCCTATATTATATTACAGAATGTTTAAAATATTTTAGCAGATTACTTGCAAGTAATAGAAAAACTTGGTATTCTTACACACATCAGTAAACTCACTGTGAACACAATGGGGGCCACGGCACAGTGGCACTATCAGCATCAGTGCCCGTATGTAAAGTAGACTCCAGACAAATTTTGCGTCTGATAGATAAGTATTTTCTGGCTGTGCCTGCGCTCATTGTGCCTGCGTCGCCAATGTATAGAGAAAATCAAATGCTAAAAAGCATCTGAATGGTTTCGGAGATCCTACGCCAAAATTGTCGGAACAATCGCTGTTATACAAAACAAACAGTGATTATGCCTTTTTCATACATCTCCCAACACTTTGCAGTTCAGGAGATTTTATACGTGACCTCCACTGATTTTTCTATTAAACAAAAAGTGGTAGAAAATCTTGCTGAAGAAAAAAAAAAGAATCCTACATGAGTGGACAATGTATGTAGGCTGCTGCAAAGGCCAATATGGTGTTGACATGTATAATATGAATTTGCCTCTTTACAAGTCAGCGATAAGACCCCACCTTTAATATGCAGTGCAAAATAGGAGGGCTACACAAAAAATAACTGAAATATAAGGTTTTTATTATAAAGAAAGACTAGGAAACTTTCTTTGTATACATTAGAAAAACAATGACTTTGAGCGGATATCATAATATTATAGAGATGGAAATTTCAAACATTGGGCCAAAGTAGCCGAGTTGGAAAAATTCTCCAATGCAGATGAAACTGGATTCCTTCCCATTCTCTCTTTATTGAGTAGGCCATTACATACATAAATAGAGAGTAGAGTTGAGTGGACACCTGGATGTTCGGGTTCGGCAGGTTCGGCCGAACTTTGAAAAAATGTCTGGGTCCGTGCTCGAACTTGACCCCGAACCCCATTGAAGTCATTTGGGACACGAACTTTTGGCCACTAAAATGCCTCTAAAGTCCTGGAAAGGGCTAGAGGGCTGCAAAATGAAGTAAAATGTGGGTAAGAGTGTCCCCATTCATACGAATAGGTCAATTGACCTATTCGTATGAATGGGGACTCTATTTCAGTTTATATAATAGCAATAGCATTACCTGTATTCCATAAACCGAAAGTCTATATACCGAAAGACATTCGGTTTATAGACTTTCGGTTTATGGAATACATGTAATGCTATTGCTATTCTATAAACCGAAATAAAGTCCCTATTCTTATGAATGGGGACTCTATTTTGGTTTATAGAAAGCCCATAGCATTACATACAATGTAATCGCCGAACCCCGAACTCCAACCCGAACATACAGTGAAATGTCCGTGTTTGAGTCCGGGGTCCAAAAACCGTAATGTTCGGTACGAACCCGAACAGTGCGGTTCGGGTTCGCTCAACACTAATAGAGAGTCAATATAAGATGCCCTCCAATGCTGTTCATTAACAGAAATTTCCAAAGGACGAGAGGTTATACTCTGTGACTTGAAGATTTCATCTACAGTACAGGAATGTATTATTATTAAGAACAATAAAATGTAAGGAATTTACTACCAAGAGAGGCAGCTCTATCAAAGAGAATAGATAATTTTTTAGAAATGGTCTAGATATATTTTTTTTTGGGGGGGGGGAGCAGAACACAAACGGTTAAAAAATCAACAAAATTCAGAACTTGTTGTTCCAAGAAAGAAAATTGGAGTCAAGGAATTTTCCTTCTTATGAAGCAAAGGACAACTAATGTTAGGTTTCCTTGACAAAATATGAAGGAAGATCTTAACATTTTAAACATGTCCGCCTCCTGACAGAGCTATACATAGAAAACAGCTCAATAAGGTACTTTATTGGTATTCTCTCATTAAAGCTGTTCTATTTAAAATGCAATCTTCCCATAAAATAGAACATAATCTTGGCTGGCCTGTTACCTTCAAACAGTATATTTTTTATTTATTTGTTGCCTTCTTCTGTATCAACAGCAGGAACAAGATAGGTAAAAGGTTGAACTTTATGATCTTAAGGCTTTTTGAATTACTATATTACCCTGAAAGGCAGGTTCTAGGATCAAAAAGAAGCTATGTTAATATGTACTTAAATGTATTATGCTATTGGTGCCCTACCCAGAAATGGAATACTGCTCCCTTTGTTATACCAGACAAGAATCAAATCGATTATTTTTCTATGTTAAATATTTTAGCCTTGCGAGGCACATTTCAAGCCCATGTGTCAAAACCACAGAACTAGACAAAATAACCAGTCATTTCAGTTTTTTTCCTCAGTTTGCAATGTAACGTGTGATATTTACAGCTCGGTATCCAATGCATGTCCAGCTATAAGCAATCATCCCAGCTGTCGTTTGGTCGACGTTCCATGGCTCCAAATTGTTTATTCAACTCGTTCCTCCCATATAAATGTTCTATAAGAGAAAGCACAAAGAGTTAATATGTGCATGGTGATCTTGAGACTTTTCACCAATTTGTAATTTCAATGGCTGCAGAGTCCCCTGTTACACCGGTCCCACCGGTGGCTGGGACAGTGGAGGGGGCTTTGGGACAGTTACAGTAGCTGCAGTAAAGTAGATCAATGGAGGAGAGTTGAGTGCCTTTGGCCAGTTCTTTCCTTAACCGGTGTGCCGCTGTACATCGACGTGCCACAATAATATTCTAGGTGTTATGTGGCACAAGGACACTCCCGATTTTGGGAGGCAATCCCACTGTCCCATTTTTCAAGACAGCGGGACATAAGACCGCAATCCTCAGTAATAATGGAATTCTCCGCTGTCTGGGACAACAGAGACTGGATACCGCGCATGTACAGCATTAGGCTCATGTGCATTAGCATTGCCAGTTTGAGTGGCCGCATCTACCATGCATGAACGGTTGCGCAGGCATTTGACCTCACAAGCTCCGCCCTCCAGTGTAGTGTGCTGCATAATTGTGGGAGGAGCTTTGGTGAGGACTATGGGACAGTCAGTAAGGTTGTAGGGCAATGAATTAGGCTGGTGGGAAGCACAAGTCCTATTCTTACAATTACAGCTAGAACAGTAAATCCATCAAGGCTGTTAATCATTAAAAAACTCACTGCAGTTAATACAAATAAATAAACAGTGATGTTTGGTCACATCTAACAGTCCATCGGAAAAGATGTCTATTTGCAGACGTAGTTTTTCCATTTTTTTATTTTTTTTTTAATTCCCCCACTTCAAATGTGATAATATAAATTGCATGGTTTATTTGTTAGCACAATTAAAACAGACTTGTTTTTGGAACCAAAACAGGACCTGTGTGGTTTGTTTGTGAAGAAATAGGATACTTTGAATTGCATACAATGTTTTGTGGTCACATAAAAACACTGGAAAATTCAGGACACAAATTATGATATATATATATATATATATTGATTTAAGAAACTCTGTCTTTATTTAATACATCTGTTGGGCAGAATGTTTGGGAGAAACTTTTTAATTGACACCAGAGTAGAATATTAAAATATTAGAAGTAATAAGAATAGAAAACTTGCAGTGACTGAAATATTTTCCACACTGGCAAGAGTTAAATAAAAAATATTATGGTTATCAGTGGGGTAGAATGGGGGGGCGCCTGCCGTTCAGATCTTCTAAAGATTAGTACTTTCTGGCACTGATTTGTAAATCCCATCCTATACTACTGTTATAAGGTATATCAACTGCTCTTTGGTACTTTTTTCATTTAAGTTTTTATTCACGAAAGAGAGAATTGTGGGAAATTGAAAAGTGAATTTTAAACTTGGGTACAAAGTGGCCAAGCTGATTTCAAACATTGGCCTTGAGTTTCCCTTCTCAAGCCCCTGCAATTGTATCTTTCATGAATAAAACCCTTAGGTTTTTTTTTTTTTTTTAAAGCTTACCACGAAAAAAGTCTGTTTACCCAAGAAGATATTATACATTTACAGCTCCTGCCACTATAAGCTCTGGGAAAGGGCAAATAGATTGGTTGGCTGTGTAAAACACATGCACCACCACCCTCCATGCCCATAGATTTAAGAAATGATGCATATTTATTGCAATACCTGTACAAAGAGGGCAATTTTGGAATGTTCAAATTAACATGGAGAAATGGAAAAACACACATACTCATATAGAATTCTATAGGAGATAAAAGTGCAAACATAAAACAAATGCAAATTAAATGGACTTCATGTTATTATTTAGCTTGTATATTGCACCTGTTTTGGTTTACAAAAAGCATGTAGGCATTCCATGGAAATCTCTTGCAACATTTCCTGCTCTTCCTGTGCTTTTGCTGCTTGCAAGAGGATCAGTTCAGATGCATTGGGTTATTGGGATACTAGTTCATATGTATTAGCATAGTTGCCAACATTGGCCATGTTTCCAGGGACACGTATGTGTTCCACATGCTGCAGACAGAGCATGCAAAGTGCAGCCCAGCAGTATGTAGGATGGAGTAAAAATGTCATTACCTAGTATGGCCTTCCTGGTGATAGGAAGAACAGAACAGTTATGTAATGTCTCTGCAAATCTGTGCTGACTATCCTCATGCATCTCTATGGCTGATCACTAATTAGCTCCCAGGTGGGATGCTGGTGTGTGGCGAGGTGACAGGTTGTAAAAGGCAGTTAAAGGGACTGTATCACCCAAACACTGCTTAGACTGTGAATGTAGAGGATAAAAAAAATGTATCAAGAATGATCTAGTCATTGGGGGTTATGTACACGCACACAGCACCAAATAGTGGCGCTATCACTGTCTGCGTCTAGGAATAAAGCAGACTCCTGACAATTTTTTAGAGTCTGCGACTTTTCCGCTGGAAAACTCCTTCCTGGTTGTGCAGGCGCTCCCTGCACCGGTGCAGCCAATGTGTAAAAAAAACAGGTGCTTAAAAATGGCTGATTAGTGTCAGAGACCAAAGCCAAACACTGTTTGGTGGAGGTCCTCTTCACGCGTACTGCAAAGTGGGAGTTATAAAAAGGCACAACTGCCATTATACATACCAAACAGCGATTGCGCCTTTGTATTCCTCCCCCCCCCCCCCCCCCCGACACTTTGAAGTGGGGGAGTTTTTATACATAACCCCCATTGTGTTAGCAAAACTGCAAGCAAATGCCTAAATTAGAAGACAAATGTCTTTTAAATGGGTCTGTGGTGTCTGCAGGATATGACGTAACATATGGCTATAGATGCACATTTTCGATTGAAATCCAGTTCATTTGCATATCAAGCCACAGGTGATGTCATAATCAGGAGACTGACTCCACAGACATATTTAAAACACATTTTCCTCCTAATTTTGTGCTCGCAGTTTTGCTAACACACCGTATAGATCATTTTCAGTCATTTTTTATTCTCTACATGCTCAGTAAAACAAATATTTAGATGATCCAGTCTCTTTACGTATTTCAATCCTCTTTATTACACATTTATTTGTCCAGTTTTCCCAGACTCGACTGATCTTTTATTTGTCCAACACATTAGTAAACTTTAGTTTGGATCGGAACTAAAACTCAACTGTGCATTAAGTAGAACTAAGTGTGCCCTCCCCTCGCCAAGTAGTGAATGAATAAAGTGCTTTAATGCTTTCAAAAAATCCAAACAAACAGGGTAAGGTACAATCCACGGATGATAAAGTGAAAAGGGAAAGCCACCTAACGCGTTTCGTGTGTCACCACGCTTAGTCATAGATGTAATGCAAGTGAACACAGGTATCCTATATACCACGGGTGTCCAACATGAGGCCCGCCGGCCAGAGAGGTGCGGCCCGCTTGAGAGCTGTTTCAACAAAATGCGCACCGGGATGTCACTGATACCCTGTGCTTTAACAAAGTCAGAACATGAGGGGGACTGAGCTTTCTCCCCTCGCGCATTGGAGAAAGCTCCGCACACTCGCACTCTGACCCCGTTGGAGCACCGGGTGTCAGTGACATCCCGGTGCTCAGATGAAGAATAGGAGCCCACAGATGGGACAATCCCCCTCCCTGCAGATAAAGGTAAACGAGCAGGTGAGGGGGAACAAACAACATTTTTAAAATAAAAAAGCAATGTCTATCTGTGTGATTCAGTGTGTGTGTGGACGTGTGAGTCTGTATGTGTGACACAGACAGTGTGTGCATGGGCGTAGGAAGCGGGGGGGACGGGGTGGACGGATCCCCCCCAGGAAATAATGCGGGGGGGACAGGTAGGGTGAAATCCCCCCCAGCATACTTGCCAACCCGGGACAGTCCCGCGGAAAGTGAAAATGTCCCTCAACGTTTTCGATCCCGGGACAGTCCCGGGAGAATCAGCTCTGCAGCGATCACGGAGGTCACCTGATCATGTGACGTCATCGCGCGACGTCACGTGATCATGCGCACGGCTTGTGCGCTTCCTCCACAAGTCACGCAGCCCCACACTGGGAGGAACGAGGTAGGAACAGTGACTGTGTCACTGCCAATAATGTACCGTTTTTCTTTTTATTATGGCAGCTTCGGAACGGTATTGATTATTGCAGCTCTTAGGGGCATTTAAAAAATGTCTCTTAGAGCTGCAATAATCAATGACTTCCGAAGCTGCCATAATAACATGTCTCTTAAATCTGCCAATGACTTCTACTAATGATGAGATGATCAAAAAATGTGGGCAAAAAAAACCCCTGGCAAATGAATGTGGGCAACAAAAAACCTGGCAAATGAATGTGGGCAAAAAAAAAAACCCTGGCAAATGAATGTGGGCAACAAAAAAAAAAAAACCCTAGCAAATGAATGTGGGCAAAAAAAAAAAACCCCGGTAAATGAATGTGGGCAAAAAAAAAACCCTGGCAAATGAATGTGGGGGAATAAAAAACCCTGGTAAATGAATGTGGGCAAAGAAAACCCTGGAAAATGAAGATGGGCAAAAAAAAAACCTGGAAAATGAATGTGGGCAAAAAAAACAAACCCTGACAAATGAATGTGGGCAAAAAAAAAACCTGGCAAATGAATGTGGGCAAAAAAGAAACCCCTGGCAAATGAATGTGGCCAAAAAAAAACAACCCTGGCAAATGAACGTGGGCAAAAAAAAAACCCTGGCAAATGAATGTGGGCAAAATAAAACCCTGGCAAATGAATGTGGGCAAAATAAAACCCTGGCAAATGAATGTGGGCAAAAAAAAAAAAACACTGACAAATGAATGGGCAAAATAATGTAATTAATAAGTAATGATGGTCTGGATTTAGAGGGTGGATCTTGGAGGCCATTATGGCCTTATATACATCACCACAAGCAAGAACCATAGGAAGAGGGATAACATCAGACTGGTTTAAAATATCCAACGGGACAAGACAGGGTTGCCCCCTCTCCCCCTTATTATATCTTATCTCCATTGAGCCCCTAGCTGACGATATAAGAGAGAATTCCGACATAAAGGGTTTCACTATAAAAGGGAAACAACAGGTGATAGGTTTATATGCGGATGATATTTTAATAACAATAGAAAACCCATCGACCTCCATAGTCCACTTAATGCAGACCATCAAAAACTACAGCTATTACTCAAATTATAAATTAAACACAGCTAAGACGGTGGCATTGCCATGTAATATGACAAGCCAGCAAAAGGAAGAGATTAAACGGCAATATGATTTTACATGGGCAAAAAACCATTTCACATATTTAGGAATAAAGATAGCTAGAAATATAAAAAAAATCACTCAAATAAACATACTCCCTATAATTAAACAAATAAATAGTCGGCTAAAAAATTTAGCAAACACAGAGATTTCATGGACAGGGAGGATAAATGTGCTCAATTTCTATATACTTCCCAAACTCACCTATTTTATCCGTCTAGTCCCTTTAAACATCCCATTAGCTTGGCTTAATATGATCCAAACAGCATTCACAAAATATATCTGGAAAAGGAAAAAACCTAGGATAAAATCTGCGATACTAACACAGAAAATTGGAGAGGGTGGTTTAGGCGCGCCAGACATCATTCAAACTTATGAAGCTTCTAGGCTAGCCCATCTGGTAACGACACTCAGAGAAGATTCAAAAACTGAAGCCTGGTATCAGATCGAGATAGCAAAATCAGCTGTGGGAGATTTAAATAACTTATTTTGGAAACTCAGGACGAATGATAGAAACAGAGCTCCCCTAAATTCGCATATCCTTACAGACATTATGCTCACATGGAATAAATTTAAAAGAAAATACAACCTAAATAATAAAATCATGGATGATCTACCTCTAGAAGTACTCCAATATAATATAGAAGACTTGGACCTTCATAACTGGATAAGAAAAGGAATTAAGAGGATAGGAAATATTATAAACAATAAAACAATTAAAACGTTCCAACAGATCCAAACTGAATTTAAGCTCCCAAATGAGGAACAGTTCTCCTATATTAGAGTAAGCTATTTTCTCTCAAAACATAGACTAAAAGATATTACAAAAGAATTAGAATTGTTTACAAAGATAAAGAATGCAGCATCCCCAAACCGATTAATATACAGATGTAACCAACTCTCAAGAATGGCCAAGAAAATGTATATCTCGGCTGCTCAAAAAGCATGGCAAGATGACCTGAATATAAAGATAGATCGAGAAGAGTGGAATAGAGCCTGTAAAGATACTAGTGCCGTGATCCATTGTCTGAACTTGAAAGAGGCTTACTACAAAGTTTTAAACAGATGGCATTATGATCCCTTAAAAATATCTAAGATGCATAGGCGTGCGCACGGGGTGTGCCGGGTGTGCCTGGGCACACCCTAATCCGTGCAGGGCCGTCTTTAACGCGGGGCAAACGGGGCAGCTGCCCTGGGCCCATTTACTCCTGGGGGGCCCCAAGGCAGCTGTCCCGTGGGCCCCCAGCCCCTGCTACCGCGTTCACAGCGCATTGCGCTTGTGAACGCTTTTTTCCGGCAAGCCGCATCCGATGGATGCGACGGCCGAAAAAAAAACAAAAAAAAACTGACGCCGGATGTGACGTCGCGTCACATCCGGTTTCGGTTTCTGTTTCCCTCCTCCGTGCAAGAGGGAAGACTGCACGGAGGAGACATCCGGCGGGGGACACGGAGCAGTGAAGTGTAAGTACGGGGGGGGGGGGGGGGGGGTGTCTGGCTGGCACAATATTCCTGGTATCTGACTGGCACTATATTACTGGGTATCTGATTGGCACAATATTACTGGGCATCTGACTGGCACTATATTACTGGGCATCTGATTGGCACTATATTACTGGGCATCTGATTGGCACAATATTCCTGGTATCTGACTGGCACTATATTACTGGGTATCTGATTGGCACTATATTACTGGGCATCTGACTGGCACTATATTACTGGGCATCTGATTGGCACTATATTACTGGGCATCTGATTGGCACTATATTCCTGGTATATGATTGGCACAATATTACTGGGTATCTGATTGGCACAATATTCCTGGTATGATTGGCACAATATTACTGGGCATCTGATTGGCACTATATTACTGGGTATCTGATTGGCACAATATTACTGGGCATCTGATTGGCACTATATTACTGGGCATCTGATTGGCACTATATTACTGGGTATCTGGCACTATATTACTGGGTATCTGATTGGCACTATATTACTTGGCATCTGACTGGCACTATATTACTGGGTATCTGATTGGCACTATATTACTGGGTATCTGATTGGCACTATATTACTGGGTATCTGAATGGCACTATATTACTGGGTATCTGATTGGCACAATATTCCTGGTATCTGACTGGCACAATATTATTGGTATCTGACTGGCACAATATTATTGGTATCTGACTGGCACAATATTACTGGCATCTGACTGGCACATTATTACTGGGCTCTGACTGGCACACTATTGCAGGCATCTGACTGGCACAATATTGCAGGCATCTGACTGGCACAATATTACTAGGCTCTGACTGGCACAATATTACTGGGCTCTGACTGGCACAATATTACTGGCATCCGAAAGTTACAATATTACTGGCATCTGAATGGCACAACAATTATGGCATATGTGTGTGTGTGTGTGGGGGGGGGGGGGGGGTAACATCGCGATGGATGGCGGGATTGCATGCAGGGGAGGGGGCAGGATCCAGGGGGCCCAAGCAAATGCTTGCCCAGGGTCCAATCACTATTAAAGACGGCCCTGCCTCCGTGCTGCACTGCCGTCTGCCGCCCGAGTTTGTCTCCTAATCCGATCCTTCACTATGCGAGCGGAAGCGCCGCATAGTGAAGGACGGACTTTCTCCTCCCTCAGACCTCCCCTGTAATGTACGCGTTCGCGTACACGCGTTCCGTGACGTCACGCAGAGGCGGAGTCACGGCAACGCAAGGGTGAGGCCCAGCCGCAGTGCCAGAGGAGAGGGTGCAGAGCGGAGCACAGGCACATCGTTTTTTCCCAGGAGGGGTTCTGGGGCGGCCGGATGGCTGGTAAACTTTAAGTAAGTGTTTTTTTAAGTTAAAAAATGTGAAATGTTTGTTTACATTGCTAAATGCTTAATTAATAAAAAAAAAGTTTTAATACAGTTTTTAAATGTTTGTTTATATTGATAATTATATGAATGCGGGTCTGTATGTAAGTATGCAGAGTGCATTTGTGTATGTATGTGTGTGTGTGTGTATAGATATATAGATAGATATATATCTATCTATATATCTATACACACACACGTGTGCGGCGTGTGTGTTTGTGCTTTAGGGTGCACACCCTAATGCAATAGGCTGCGCACGCCTATGCTAAGATGTATAGTTCAATTTCCCCAGAATGCTGGAGATGTGGGTCCGCCCTCGCAGATTATACCCATATCTGGTGGACATGCCCCCAAATCCACAATTTTTGGCATGAATTAACTGGAAAAATCCAAACCCTCACGGGATGCAGGTTAAAAGCGGAACCAAAATTCCTATTATTCCACATGGATTGGCCACAAACAAACAAGCAAACATACGCCTTCATCTCACATATACTAGTCGCAGCCAAATCCATAATAGCAGCAGCCTGGAAATCTAACAAGATCCCAATCTGGGAAAACATCAAAAACCAAACATTATACCACATAAAGATGGAAATTGGGATCCTGAAACAATCCATGCACAACAGTCTGATGATAGACTCCTGGAATAAATGGAAAACCATACTAGAAAACAACCACTGAATCTCTCAAGAAACACACACCGTCCCATGTATCTACCCCTCCCTCCCTTCTCCCATATAAGCCATACCGAGACCGAATGTCGTCAAATGTTTGTCTAGATGTATAAATTGTCTTTTTCCTTTGTCCGTTCTTTTTCTATATATGTAAAAAAGAATAATAAAAATAATTAAACATGAAAAAAATAAAATAAGTAATGATGGTCTGTGCCTTTGTAAGAGGCACAGACAAACCTGGAACGGAAATCCCCACATTCACTGCAATGAGATATAGCTTTGATCCCTGCTATTGATCTACATTTTTTTAAAATGTATTTTTTAAGATAAAAAAAAACTGCTCACTTGAATGTGTGTATGTATGTGTGTATGTGATAGACTGTATGTATGTATGCGTGTATGTGACAGACTATGGATGTATGTATGTATGAGTGTGTGTGTGACAGACTGTATGAGGGAGTGTGACAGACTGTATGAGTGTGTGTGACTGACGGTAGGAGTGTGTGTGTCTGTGACTGACTGTATGAGTTTGTGTGTCTGTGACTGACTGTATGAGTTTGTGTGTCTGCAACTGACTGTATGAGTTTGTGTGTCTGCAACTGACTGTATGAGTTTGTGTGTCTATGTGACTGACTATGAGTGTGTGTGTCTGTGACAGACTGTATGTATGAGTGTATGTGAAAGACCATGTATGAGTGTGTGTGTCTATGTGACTGACTCTGAGTGTATGTGTCTATGTTACAGACTGTATCTATGAGTGTGTGTCTATGTGACTGAGTCTGAGTGTGTGTCTGACAGACTGCATGTATGTATGAGTGTCTGCGACAGACTGTATGTATGTATGTATGAGTGTGTCAACTATGACAGACTGCATTTATGTATGAGTGTGTGTCTGACAGACTGTATGTATGAGTGTGTGTCTGACAGACTGTATGTATGTGTGACTGTGTGCCTGGCAGACTGTATGTATGTATGAGTGTGTGTCTATGTGACAGTATGTATAAGTGTGACAGGCTGTATGTATGAGTATATGTGTCTATGTGACTGACTGTATATGACTGCATGTGATTGTGTGTATGTTCTGTTGTCCGGCTCCTACATTTTTTTCCTGGCTCCTAAAACTTAGTTAAGGTTGTCAAGCCCTGGTATAAATGTTACTAGTTATATACATATATTTGGGGTCCACCTTAAGCTTTTGGAAATGCTGGAAATATTTAATATTTTACAGTTTATTTTCTGGTCAGAAATGTAATGTTTGTTTGCTGAGAGGGTAGTGGATGCATGGAATAGTCTTCCAGTAGAAGTGGTAGAGGTTAATACAGTAAATTAGTTTAAGCATGCATGGGATAGGTATAAGGCTATCCTAGATATAAGATAAGGTCAGGGACTAATGAAAGGATTACTTTACTGAGAGGGTAGTGGATACATGGAATAGTCTTCCAGTAGAAGTGGTAGAGGTTAATGCAGTGAAGGAGTTTAAGCATGCATGGGATTGGTACAAGGCTATCCTAGATATAAGATAAGGCCAGGAACTAATGAAAGTATTACTTTACTGCGAGAGTAGTGGATGTATGGAATAGTCTTCCAGTAGAAGTGGTAGAGGTTAATACAGTGAAGGAGTTTAAGCATGCATGGGATAGGTATAAGGCTATCCTAGATATTAGATAAGGTCAGGGACTAATTAAAGTATTACTTTACTGAGAGGGTAGTGGATACATGGAATGGCATTCCAGCAAAAGTGGTAGGTTCATACTGATGTATGTTTTATGGTGTACACACAGCTTGCTGACTATATTTCATGTAACAGTGATAAAATGCACCTGCCTGATGCAGATGTTGTGCTGTGAATGTATCTGTTGTATACCAAGGATCCTGGTAATGTTGGTGGGAACTTGGTGATATAATATACACTGTGACAAGCTTTATTTTTACTGCTGCTATACCCGGCGAGCAAAAATGCTGTCCCCCCCCAGATTTTTGGGGGTTCCTACACCCATGAGTGTGTGTAGAAGTGTGACACAGACAGTGTGTGTAGAAGTGTGACACAGACAGTGTGTGTAGAAGTGTGACACAGACAGTGTGTGTAGAAATGTGACACAGACAGTGTGTGTAGAAGTGTGACACAGTGTGTGTGGGTGGAAGTGTGATACAGTGTGTGTGGGTGGAAGTGTGACACAGTGTGTGTGACAGTGTGTGTGTGACAGTGTGTGTGTGACAGTGTGTGAATGTGTGTGTGTAGAAGTGTGACACAGTGTGTGTGGGTGTGTAGAAGTGTGGCACAGTGTGTGTGTGGGTGTGTAGAAGTGTGGCACAGTGTGTGTGTGGAAGTGTGACACAGTGTGTGTGTGGAAGTGTGACACTATGTGTGTGGAAGTTGGACTTTGTGTGTGAATGTGTGTGTGGAAGTGGGACTATGTGTGAGTGTGTGTAAATTTGACTTTATGTGTGTATTTGAGAGTGTGTGTGTGTGTGTGTGTATGTAAGTGTGACTATGTGTGGAAATGTGACTGTGTGTGTGCATTTAATGTGAGTTTTTTTTTATATTGCTGCTGTCTTACTGGGGAATCTGTGATTCAGCCAATGCAGCATCAGTATTAATTAGTGCAAAGTGCACTCACTAGTGTGCATTTTAACTGTGAGAGTGCCACAGTGAAAAAAAGACACATGTGAATGATGTAAGAGGAAGGTGAAACCAAGCAGTGAAAAAAGCAAAAGTATGTGAAATGAGACAAATGTATATGAAAAGTGGTGTGTGACAAGGGGAAAGTAAAAAAAAATAGTATGTGAAATAAGACAAATGTATATGAAAAAGTGGTGTGTGACAAAGGGAAAGAGAAAAAAAATAGTATGTGAAATAAGACAAATGTATATGAGAGGTGGTGTGTAACAAGGGGAAAGAGAAAAAAAGTATGTGAAAAAAAGCAAAAGTATGTGAAATAAGACAAATGTATATGAGAGGTGGTGTGTAACAAGGGGAAAGAGAAAAAAAGTATGTGAAAAAAAGCAAAAGTATGTGAAATAAGACAAATGTATATGAAAAGTGGTGTGTGACAAAGGGAAAGAGAAAAAAAATAGTATGTGAAAAAGGACAAATGTATATGAGAGGTGGTGTGTAACAAGGGGAAAGAGAAAAAAGTATGTGAAAAAAAGCAAAAGTATGTGAAATAAGACAAATGTATATGAAAAAGTGGTGTGTAACAAGGGGAAAGAGAAAAAAAGGCAAAAGTATGTGAAATAAGACAAATGTATATGAAAAGTGGTGTGTGGCAAAGGGAAAGAGAAAAATAAATAGTATGTGAAATAAGACAAATGTATATGAAAAGTGGTGTGTGACAAGTGGAAAGAGAGAAAGAGTATATGAAAAAAAAAAGAGAACGCGGGCGTAAACAATGGCGGACCTAATACCACAATAGAAACTAATGATGTATAACTGTATAAAACTCAACTGTACTTTGGACTCCACAATAGAATGACATAAGTGTAAATGAAATGTTCTCCATTGTAGCAGCTCATTTGCATACATAGCCACAAGGGAGTGTTGTAAACATGAGACTGATGCACTTTTAAAAAAAAATGTTCCTCTTAACCTGTGCATTTGCTTCCAATTCTGCCAACATAAGGGGCATATTGAATTACTATATCCTGTATAAACTATATTTAGGTGACAGAGCCTCCCTAATAAAGACATTTTTAAGGCCTACAGAGAATTAATGAACACAATGGTGGGAAAGTTTTGAGGGGAATATATGTTTATTTTGTGATCATTAAGTCAAGAAATTTAGCAGCTCTGGGAGAGGGGGGGTTGTGTGTTGCACTTGTAGCCAGCTTCTTGCAAATTATTTATATCTGTGCAATGTTTTCCTTGGACCAAAGCAGGATCTCTGACTTTCTAATAGTGCAGCTGGGTACTATTCTGAGGTAAATGGTGCTACAGGCATGTGTAATATATCATAAAATAAAATTACAAAAGAAATTGATTAATTAGGTTGATTAATTAGGTTTCAGAAAGTTTAGGGAGCAAATTGTATTACTTAGGATACCGGACAGCATTGTAGTTTGTGAAACTATATGAAGTCTGAACTGGAAGATTAACATACTTGTCCTTCTGTGGGTGATCTTTTGACCTCACTGATTTAAGACTGGTATAATAAACTATTCATACAGTACTGAAAGCACTTCCTTTTCCTCAATGTAATCATTCACAAATTATTGAGAAGCGCAACAATGAGATTATTTGTATGACTAAGACAATGTAAATGACTTTGCTGTACGTCAAGAATCTAACTTGTATAACACAGTCTGCATGGGGTATATCTCACTTTCTTAATGATCCAGGGCTAAAGCCCAATTGGGAATATTAGCCGGGCTGGGATATATGGAAAATATAGCAGGTATTGTGTGTCATTCCATCTCTTTTTTTAACAACAGCTCCAATGATGCGCACCAAATAAAGCTGCTCAGGCTGGCTAATCATCATGGGAAATGTAGTCCACAGAAGACATTTTTTTTTTTAGAAAGCTTCTGCAAGTGTATCTTCCAGGATTTTACCTGGTTGGGTGGGATGGGGTCAATTCTAGTAGTCATATTCCCCCAGATCACACACACAGCAGCCACCCGATTCACCCAAATGAATTGCCACAGCCCCAGATTACACCACATTAATTTCCACAGCACCACATTACACCACATTGATTGCCACAGCACCAGATTACACCACATTAATTGCCACAGCACCAGAATACACCTCATTGATTGCCACAGCACCAGATTACACCACAATAATTGCCACAGCACCAGATTATACCACATTAATTGTCACGGCACCGGACTAAACCAAACTAATGGTCACAGAACCAGATTAAACTAAATTTCCACAGCACCAGGTGCCCTTGGAGAAACGTGGAGGCATTTTAATTGAAGTTTGGGGGGTACTGGCAGGAAAATTTGTTTTGGAATTTGTATCAACCAATAGGAATCTGAAAAAAGATATAACATAATAACATAACAAAAAAATCTTACGATAGAAAGATAGGGGATGTAATAAACATGAGATTAATTAAAGATACATTAAAAACATATTTTCTCCTAATTTAGGCATTGGCTTGAAGTTTTGCTAACACGAATTATAGATAATTTTCAATCATTTTTTATTCTCTGCATTAACAGTGAAAACAATGGATAGGTGATACAGTCCCTTTAATAAATTGTCCACAAAACAATAAATGATGGTTAGCTAAGTTTGTGCAGCATAGAATCATTTAAATGATTCGCTATGATTATATTATTTTACATCTACTTATATTCACAAAGAGTCCACGTAAGAATAATTCATAACACTTCCAGAAAAGATTACAGCTTTGCCATAATTCTCAAATACCATTCTTTAAAAGCCTGTAGTTATCTACTGATCTTAAGGGAAAAAAAAACTTGCACCTGGAGCTACAGAAGTACATAAATTGAATAATGACACCAATTTACTGCAAACTATTTGAGAATGTTGAGCTTTCCAGTAAAAATTCTACAATATATTATTTTTTCTGCATTTATTAGGTCACAAAACCAAGAGAGAAATAAATATTTTTTTACTTTATTTATTTTTTTTAACTTGTCCGGGATCACAATTTATTCAAAATCCAGAGATTTCAAATGAAAATAAGAAAATGTTTAACGACTGAGTCACACAAGTAATCCTGGTTTACCCTCTCGGATTAACAACGTATTCATTGTAATGTGAAGGATTTCCTGAGCTTGCAGAGAAAAAAGAAATTAGCTAATCATTTTGTGTGTATTCTCTCATGACATCAAAACTGCTTCAGTTATACAGCTCTTCCATTCTGATTTATGTTTATATATTAGGTATATTGTTTGTTCCAACGTAAGCATTCTGCGGAGATCTGAAGTGTTCTGATCCCAATGTATTATTTTAGATGAAGTAGAACCATTTCCTTGTCTGCGTTTATTATATTTTTTAAATAAAAATTGTAATAAAAATGAACGCTTTGACGTCTGTATGATATTTATCAAGCTGAAAGATTCTATCGCATAAAATGCACTTTCTACGCAATTAGGAAAACGCCTAGATTTACTTTTTGGGAAGGAAAAGCCTTTTATATTTTTAAATTACACCATTAATTGAACAAGGGAGGTTCTTTGTTCTGGATCCAATGAAAAGATACAAGATGAGGGACCTGTCAGGGAAGGGAGGGGGGGGGGGGTTGGTAGGGTTTGAAAAGAAATCCCAAGCAGTGACCACTTGACATTATCCTTCTTACCCAATGTTCTGGAGTAAATTTGAAACATTCCATTTTGAAAAACCTCAATCCTACTTCCACAGGGTAAATCTAGACTTCCTGCTAACTGTGTTTTGGGAAATTAGAATCGATCCTCCTCTTCCTTTAAGTGGTCAGTCTTGTTTCGTATTCTCTAGAACATCTAGGATATCTTGTGTCAGCTGTTCTCTACTGACTGGTAGAAATTCAATAAGCAATAAGCACTGGTAGAAAGCCAATAGCATTACATGTATTCCATAAACCGAAAGTCTATAAACCGAACGACATTCTGTTTATAGACTTTCTTTTTATAGAATAGCAATAGCATTACATGTATTCTATAAAACGAAAGTCTATAAACCGGATGTCTTTCGGTTTATAGACTTTCGGTTTATGGAATACATGTAATGCTATTGCTATTCTATAAACCGAAATAGAGTCCCCATTCATACGAATAGGTCAATTGACCTATTGGGACCTCTCCAGGTGCGCTTATGCTCGTGGATCTTTTTAAATGGTAAGGAAGCTGACCTAATTTGATCACTGGGAGTGTCGAGACACCAAGGGCGAGTGAATGAGTGAATGAGAGTGGATGAATATGAGTGTATGATAGGATATCTGTAAATTGTCATACTGTTTTTTTTTATTGATAAAAGGATGAATTTGGAGGTAACAAAAGGTTCCCAAAGCGATATGGCATTAATGAATAATGTATATTATGTCACGGAAATAATGTATGATATGTCGTCTTTTTATATTAATGAAACCTCCTTTTGTATGATTTATAATAAATAAAAAAAATAAAAATAAATTGACCCCCTTTACCTTTTGTATGTAATATTTGTATGGTTTGGTATGGCTGAAACTTTGATATATAGGCTGAAAATAAAATAAGTGGTTAAAAGACCTTACCTTTGTATAATTTACTGTATAGTATTTGTATCTGTATACTGTATTTTTATGTATGAATTTAATAATGATTGATACTTGATATATCTGTAATTTGTTTATGAAAAAAAAAAAAAAAAATAGGTCAATTGACCTATTCGTATGAATGGGGACACTCACTCACATTTTACTTCATTTTACAGCCCTCTAGCCCTTTCCAGGACTTTTTTAGAGGCATTTTAGTGGCCAAAAGTTTGGGTCCCCATTGACTTTTTTCCGAAGTTCGGCCGAACCCGAACATCCAGGTGTCCGCTCAACTCTAGTTATCAGCAGTTCATGCTTTCTATGCCAATGCAGAAGCCCTGGCTTTCATCCTGATAGATTCCTAATTCTGATCTCTTCCTGATAGATTCCTTATGGCTACAATACCACCAGTTTTATGATGTAATGTTCTTAAAGAGACTTGGTCAAACTAAACATCGCTAATAATGTGAATGTAGAGAATACTAATGATCTATACATTGTGTTAGCAGAACTGCATGAAAATGCATACAAAATAGAATAATATGTTTTAAATGTGCACCTGATATTCCAGCGTCATAATTGTATTTCTTGTTTAAATATTCTTTATACTATATCATCTTTAATATTTGTCATATATACTATAAACATATTAAAGAGTACAAATATAGAGATACAGACAAACAAGAGAAGACTATTATAAGATATGACAATAGACAAAAATGTAAGTGTATAGGTTTAACAAAGCCTGCTAAATAATATAGTATAGTCATAACATCCAGACAAGGTGTAGGGTACCACTCCTCTATATGAGATGGGTAAGTCCTTGTTGTGCAAAATGTATCTGGGTTAACCCACTTTAGGGCATACTGACTGAAGACAGGATATAATGTATGTGCCATAGAGACCATATTTTCAGATATAGGGACAATGCATTTGATTCCCTATATAAAAACAATCATCTGAAAGGTGTTGGTAGTTTATTTGCCCCAGAATCTCATTATTTAGACATTTCTTCATCATTTCTTATTCACATACAAACACATGTTTAGGTTGACTATTTAACCAGATTGTGAGCCTTAGCAAGCATATCTTCAGTGTGTGTCCGTCAAGCTTTAATAGCCCTGTAGCTGATGCTATGCAAGGTCTGGATAGACGGTGGAAGCCTTAAATAATTTTCTAATGGCTGATTCGGCTTTCTTCTCCATATGATCGGAGAAGTGAGAGCCATCTTCTAATGGTAAATAGTCATTGTTTTTGTAACTTTTGCTATGGCTGCAACAACTCCAAATGCTTCAAAGATTCCAGAACTTCATTATTCAATGGTAAGATGTTCTAGGTAAGCCTGGAGGAGTTCAGTCTTTTCTCAGGTTGGTTACATTCTTCTTTGATAATACTAGACAGCACTGGATGAACTGGAAAGGAAACAAGGAATCTCCTTGCTTCTCTTTGGACGGGTCTTCCAAATTCATGACAGATTTTACTGCAGAGAGTATCAATCTCATCAGCAGGGAATAAATCGGATCAGTCTGAAGTGCGACTCTCTTCATCTGAAGAGAAACCTTCATGCTTCAGATCTTCAATCAGAATCAGAGGATGGTTGAAGAGAAATCTCCTGAGTATGTAGCATCAGAGACTTAGGCTGTAGTAGGAGCAGAGTCTGCAAGAGCAGGGGGGAAGCTTGATTTGTAAACAGATCAAATGTAGACTGGATAAAAAATCCTGGCGAGCACTGAGAGGTTCCGTGCTGGTATTGGCTTTAAGACAAAAAACAAAGCGAGTCTTGCAGGGGCTTGTGGCATCCTGCACACTGAATATGTTTAGCTTTGAAGGTAGCGTTTTAGGCCTTTCCTCTGGGGTCGACAGACTTTCAAAAATGTAAATATGCTTTACACCTGTAAAAATCTCCAATCATACAATAAATATATGGACTAACCCACTTTTCTTGATTCTGAAGTTTTTATGTTCTGGCAAACACAAGCTTCAAGTACTCCCCTAAAAAAAAAAACTCTGAGGGAAGCTCAGCCTTTATCTTCCAGAGTTCTACCGTATCTAAGCAAGAGACCCTCATGTGCCACCAGGATGGCAGGTAAAACAGCTGAAGGTAGTTTAAATAGTAATGCTTTACTGAGAGAATGCAAAGGACGTAACTTAATGAGTCCACTTTGTTTGTACAGCTATATCAGGAGGCGGACATATTGTTTAGAATCTTGGGTCAGGTGGGTCAGCTCCTCCTTCATCTCACCCAATATGTTAGCCTGTTCATAGAGCTTTAGAAGAACTTTAGAAAGAGGTATTGTAATTCTATTCTTTCATTAAATCCTTCTATTTAAAATGCCTCCACTTGATTCAGTCTTTCAATTAAACAGAACTTTATTTGAAGACAGATTTTCCTTTAAAGCGACTTTATCCACCTAAACATTACATATACTGAGACGGTAGTGAATAAAAATGATGAAAAATGATCTATACATTGTATCAATTGAATATCAAGACACAAGGTGATGGCATACGCAGTTGACCTAAAAGACAGTTTTAAAACACATAGTTATATAATGTATTTGCATGCAATACTGCTAACTGTATTTATTTTCTACGTTCGCCATATAAGCAACTGGGTAATCCCTTAATCCTGGACCTCCAAGGGCAGCACATTGTGACATCACATCCTGTCTCCCATGCTTTGGGTGCCAATGTGTATTTTGTGGTTCACTACCATTGATTAAGACCCAAGTGTCATTGGTCGAAATATCAGGTTAGCCATCATGTTATTTTAAAACTTTATTTTTCATTTTATCCTATGAGTGCCCAGTCCTCTATTTTTATTGCATGTTTGCGCCTGCGGATGTTTTTTTCAGGCCCATCCACTACTTTGGCAGCCGCTCGTTATATTTATTGTTTTCTCGTGTGCCTACATCCATATCTATTTTTGCAAGTCACAAGCAGTAGACTCCATAAACACATTTACAACACATTTCTCTCTTGGTTTAGGCAGTTTTGCTATCCCAATGTATAGATCTTTTTCTTATTCTCTACTTGCACAGTAAAAACAATGTTTAGGTGATATAGTCCCTTTAAGTATGCCTGGCGCAAGGACAAACCTAGTGAGTTAAGGCAGCAAAACAAAAACGTCCATCTGAATACACCTGACTTTGTGAAGAGTCCCATTACAGGGACACTAAACAGTTTGCCTTGTTTGGGAACCAATGCTTAGACCTGACGTGGGTAAGGTAGACCTAGCAGTTTATCTCTTAACAAAGAAGTTTGCGTTCTAGTACTCACCCCACCTTTATTTAAATTAATGCCATCACTAATTAAGATACTGTACACCTTGTATGTAATCCAAGCTGCCAGCCATGGAGGAGGCCAGGACAGGATTTCCAGTTTATCTAACACTTTAACCAGTAAAGCTAGACACTGCAGGAGTCGTTTGATTTTGCTACTTCTTTTTACAGAGCATATTTGTCTTTCAAATAATTGGCTCACAAAGTGCATTGTTTAAATAATGACTGGAATAGAGTATTGTCACATGACAGTCTCTCACAAGCCCGAGCATGACAAACAACAAGAATTTCTCTAACCGCGTTCCTTGATTTAACCTTATACTAATCTGCAAGTCACAAGGAGTATTTATTATTTTGTTAGATTAATTTGAAGGTCTGTTGCTACAGACCAGTTGTTGATTTGTGGAACTGAAGGATAAAGAAGAGTATGTTACAAATGTGTTCTTTACTATGTTTTTTCTATGTTTCTATATCTAACACTAATACCTTTTTACTCCTACATCTGAACGGGTTTTATACATACAAAAAAGCTGATATTAAATGATCATTTCGCAACTTATTTTCACAAGGCAATTTTTATTTTCTAGGGGCCAGACACCAGGAAAGGATGGTGTAGAATTAGAGTGTTCTAAAAATTAGACAATTTGGTAATACCTAGCTTTCAGAAAAATTCCCAAACAATAATGAGTTGGCTATGGCTTGATCTGCAAATTGCATATTTCTTATTGAATGAAGTTCATTTGCATAACAACCAAATTTGAAATGTCCAAACAGATCCATTTAAAACCCATGTCTCGATTAATCTCTGCAGCTGCCAACACAACATGAAGATTATTGTTGCCCCAGGATCAATTCCTGGCAGGGTTGACTCATCCCCCCCCCCCCCTCTTTGCTCTTGAAGGAACACTAAAGCAACATAGCAAGTAAATGCAGAGATTAAGGGAGATATGTGGTTTAAATGGGTGTGTTTTGTCTGTTTGACATTTCGTTTTTGCATAGACACAGAAGAAGCAATACTTACAAAATGTGTTAATAATACAAACAAAAAGATTAGAGTGAAAAGAATATAAGAATATAAAGAATAACAAAGGAAGATAGATATCAATGATAATAGTGTGACATGTAAAAATAAAGTAAACTGACCACCATTAAAGTGTAGACTCACCCCCCCCCCCCCCCCCCCCTTCCAAGGTAGATAACTAGATTTAAATCTTTAGGCCAATGTAGCCAAAGTTGGAAAAAAATACAGCGGAATGGGAGATTTTTTTCCAATTTGACTATTATGGTCTTAAATTTGAAATTCCCATCTCAATTCCCTGCTATTCTCTTTGTATTGAGTAGACCCTATAATCAAGGGTAGCCAAGTCTCTATAACAAGGAATGTTTGTTCTGATGTGAGTATTTGATGATTTATTAGTCATGTCTGTAATATACAGGAAACACACTGATACCTTTCTATGTCCTTCAGTGATGATACATTCACACGCTGCCAGAAGTCATGCAACTGCTTGTACTACACTTGTATCTCAAGGCAAAACAGAATTATCAGGGTTTTCTTTTTATGCATCGTATCACTTTTCTCTTCTGTTAAATAGTATTGTCTCCTAATCAATGGTTAAAAAGACGTGTTCTGGATCCAGGCTAAGAAATTCAATCCGGTAAACCTGTGGGGAATGTGTGAAAATATTTATACTGGCGGCTTGCCATCACAGACCAATCAACCAATGCAGGGAGGAAATAGGAACCCGTTAATACATGGGTCTTCTTGGCACAAATCTCTTGTTCTTGACTGAACAGGGGAAAAAAAGACTTTTGCATTTTGTTTTTGCATAGACAGAGAAGAAGCAATACTTACAGGACGTGTTCCTTCTCCAGAGTAAATCCGACGACTGTAGTTAGAGACACACATGGGTGATCTTTCAGTGTTGCCTCTGGCCCAGTGCGCCTGGGTGGGGTCTATCGGGTCTACAGATCTCTGCTTGGGCAGAGAAAGACCTTCAGTTTAATTTGTCATCAACACGGGGGGGGATGAAGTTAGGGTCCCCATTGTTGATGACATGTAAAAACAAGGTTCAACCTCTGCTAGCAGTGAGAGACAGTCGCCGATCAGATCAGCTTCTCAGGGAAACTTGGCGGCTGCTGGTCATGTACCATTAAACTTGCATGCCACTATACACACTTTATTGTAAAGTTAATGTTAAGATTACTTAATATCTAAAATAAAAGAATATTTAATGATTACATTGCTGTCTCTTAATTTGTTATGCTGTATGGAGCCATCCAAAAGTACGTGGAGCCAAGTGCCGCTAGCCATGCCAGTGTAAGACAGGTGCAGCTATTTCTGTTCCAAGGCAAGAATAGAAGACCCCCCCCCCCCTCCCCCTTCAGTATAGTTTCCTTGCAGTTATTTTGCAGAAAAGTGAATACTCACACATTACCAAGAACCTCCCTTCTTGCAGGGTATTGCTGGTTGGGAGGCTTGCCAATTGATGCATGGTGCTGAGGAAGTTGAAGGACATTGCCTCTGCCTATCAATATAGCTGCAATGTGCCATATGCAGGACCAGGGAGCATGATATTCTGTCCGAAATATGATAGACATTCAAAAGCAGGCCAAAGGGGCCAGAGACATGCGGCACCTCTGTTGCAAGAGAGGGCATCAATGTTGTTATAGTTATAAATTATCAATTGCCTTCAGGGGAGCGCTGGCAGCCTTAGGCCTGGGGGGCAAATCCAGTCAAGTGGCCCATTGCACCACCGAATCGCCTCCCCATCCACGGCCATCTTTTCCTTGTTTTATAACGAATATTGCCAGGATTTTCCCCCACAATATGCCAGGATTTGCCACTTAATATGCCAGAATTTTCCCTTACAATATGCCAGGATTATGCCCCTCAAAATGCCAGGATTTTACCCTCAATATGCCAGGATTATGCCCCTCAATATGACAGGATTTTCCCCTCAATATGCCAGGATTATGCCTCTCAATATGCCAGGATTTTCCAATCAGCATGCCAGGATTATGCCCCTCAATATGCCAGGATTATGCCCCTCAATATGCCAGGATTGTCCCCTCAATATGCCAGGATTATGCCCCTCAATATGCCAGGATTATGCCACCCAATATGCCAGGATTTTACCCTCAATATGCCAAGATTATGCCCCTTCAATATGCCAGGATTATGCCCCCTCAATATGCCAGGATTTCCCCCTCATTATGCTAGGATTTCCCCCACAATATGCCAGGATTTTCCCCTCAATATGCCAAGATTATGCCCCTTCAATATGCCAGGATTATGCCCCTTCAATATGCCAGGATTTTACCCTCAATATGCCAGGATTATGCCCCACAATATGCCAGGATTTAGCCACCCAATATGCCATGATTTTCCCCGACAATATTCCAGGATTTTGTCCCCCAATATACCAGGATTATGCCCCCTCAATATGCCAGGATTTTCCCCTCAATATGCCAGGATTTCCCCCACAATATGCCAGGATTATGCCCTCTCAATATGCCAGGATTTCCCCCACAATATGCCAGGATTATGCCCCCTCAATATGCCATGATTTTCCCCTCAATATGCCAGGATTATGCCCCACAATATGTCAGGATTTTGCCTCACAATACACCAGGATTTTGCCCCCCAATATACCAGGATTTTGCCCCTCAATATGCCAGGATTTTCCCCCACACCATATTGAGTACTTACCTCCTTGCTGCTGCTCTTTTTTTTTTCCTGGCGTGGCCCCGACGGGCCCGGGACACCAGTATCGTCCGTCCCCCCTGGGGCGCCCAGCGTTAAAGACGGCCCAGCGGCCGTTTTTAGCATGCATCAGGGCGGCCTAGGGGGCAATTGCCTCCCTGCCCCCCGGCCCAGCTCGCCCCTGATTGCCTTACCCTTGTTACTGCTATGGGCATGTGTTATTAGAGCAAGAACACAGAACTAGAGTCTCTTTGCAAAGATAAACAACATTTAAGATATGCTTGACCGAGTTGTGAGGCACCTGCAGCCCTCCAACTGCTGATGAACTACATCTCACATAATGCTCTTTGAGCTAAGAGGCTGGCAGAGGAGTATGGGAAATGTATTCCTGCAACATCTGGAGAGGTACATGCTCCCCAACCCCGGCTAATACTATCATATGAAGGTTTTGGAACAGTTGGATTATCAGTGATAGTTCATTATTGGAATTTTTTTTTTAATATTCTATAACACAGTAAACAATTATAAATATGCAATGTAACAGTAGTTAAAAATGGCCATACTATGAAATCTTCAGTTTTAAGGAGATATAGAGAGAGGTCCATAGTACATGCTACATACAAAGATCTATTGCATATAAACTAATGGAAAACAACATGTAATAAATAGTGTTGAGCGAACCCGCACCGCACTGTTCGGGTTCGTACCGAACATTACGGTTTTTGGACCCCGGACCCGAACACGGACATTTCACTGTATGTTCGGGTTGGAGTTCGGGGTTCAGCGATTTAATGGCACGTTTTGAAAGGCTGCAGGCAGCCAATCAGAAAGCCCATAGCATTACATACATAAACATTGTATGTAATGCTATGGGCTTTCTATAAACCGAAAGTCTATAAACCGAATCTCTTTCTGTTTATAGACTTTCGGATTATAGAAAGCCCATAGCATTACATGCATTCTATAAAACGAAAGTATGTTCAATGGCAGTTAATGTTACGTTTTGCCAGTAGATGGCACTGTTGTAATACGAATGGTTACATTCGTGTAACCTGAAGGTTTAAATGTATCTTTCAAAGTTACTTAATTATAGACAAAGTCTATAAACCGAATCTCTTTCAGTTTATAGACTTTCGGATTATAGAAAGCCCATAGCATTACATACATATACATTGTATGTAATGCTAAGGGGTTTCTATAAACCGAAAGTCTATAAATCGAATCTCTTTCGGTTTATAAACTTTCGTTTTATAGAATGCATGTAATGCTATGGGCTTTCTATAAACCTAAAATCTATAAACCGAATCTGTTTCGGTTTGTAGACTTTCGGTTTATGGAATACATGTAATGCTATTGGTATTCTATTAACCGAAAGTCTATAAACCAAAAGAGATTCGGTTTATAGAAAGCCAATAGCATTACATGTATTCCATAAACCGAAAGTCTATAAACCGAATGTCTTTCGGTTTATAGACCTTCGGTTTATGGAATACATGTAATGCTATTGGCTTTCTATAAACTGAAATAGAGTCTCCATTCATACGAATAGGTCAATTGACCTATTCATATGAATGGGGACTCTATTTCGGTTTATAGAATAGCAATAGCATTACATGTATGCCATAAACCGAAGGTCTATAAACCGAAAGACATTTCACACTTTGAAAAATTCGAATAGTTTTGAGTGGTAAATAGTACATTTGCGTCTTGCGGTGCACTTCATATCTGAGAGTCAAATAGAACAGTCCAATACTGTGCTTACAGCGCACTTTGAAAAATTCCTGCTACCTCATCCTCCTCCTCCTCCAGCGCCGCTTCCACCTAAAAGAGAATACCCTGCACTCCAACCCTCTCTCAAATGGATAATTCTGTTGATCCTCCTGGCAGCCATGCTTTAGATTTAGATTTATGTTCTTCCAAAGCTAAAATCAAGGAAGATAAATATCAATGATAATAGCGGGATATGTAAAAATAAAGTAAAATGATCACCCTTAAAGTGTACACTTATCAAAAACATATTATATTATTCAGAAAATGTCTTGACGCGTTCCAATACCAAATAACTCCCCAAGGATTAACATGCAAAAGAAAACAATAACAGGGATAACATAGTGTGTTAATTGAAAAAAAGTTGACTAATCACTCTAAATTCTAAACACTAATTTACATGCCACGCTATTGTCTTTAATATCTTCCTTTGTTATTATTTTATTATTTTATTTATATATATTTTTAATTTCTCTCACCCTGATATATATGTTTATACACTTACACACAAATACACATTTAAACACACAAAGTCACACTTACAGGCACACGCACATACTTACATAAACACTTGGGGACACCAAGATTTTAAAAAGTTATGGTGTTTGTCCCGCTCCCTGCTCATTTACCTGGTATGTGCAGGGAGGGGGTGGTTCAAACTGTGGGAGCCTCTGATTCCTCCAGCCCTCATCTTCTGAGCACCAGGAAGTCACCTGACGCCCGCCCTCTCTGAGAGCGAGGGGGCGGAGCATGACCCCTTGCGCTGAGCTCAGCTCCCTAGCAATGGTAGGATTGGGGGCATCGTGTATGGGGACAAGGCGGCCGCCTCGCATTAGCAAAGTGAACGTTGCTTTTAATCTTTGTGACAGTAGCGGCTGCTCTGCATGCAACTGCCGCATCGCCGCCCCCTTCTCCCTCCTCTTCACAGCGCTTGCACCCCGTGCACCCACCCAGCGTCGGCCGTGGTAAACAGTCAGATCTTTCAATACTTTATAAGTATTTTCCATAATTTGGAAAATGGAGATATTTATCTTCACGGAACACCCAGCAAAAAATCTTATCACACAAACATTGTTTTTTCTGTACATGTAGCCTGCGCAATGTGTGATATTTGCCCGTTGTTTTTTTCTAACTATAAACACATCGAGAAAGTCTCTGCAACTTTAAATGGACTGTATCACCTGAACATTGTTTTTACTGTGCATGTAGAGCATAAAAAATGATTGGAAATGATCTATACATTGTATGAGCAAAACTGCAAGCAAATCAGTAGATCAATGCACAGAAAAACAATGTTTAGGTGATACAGTCCCTTTAACTTTGCTTTCCTGCATTGTTAAGGCATTTGAATTCACTTGCACCTTACTTTGTGGTTAGTTACATTAAAGCGACAATAAACCTTTTGTCCTGTAAAAAGGACAGTGACCCTAGAATGGACATAAAGATGGTACATGTACGTTTTAGGAGAAATAAATCATTGTATCCTCAGCCAGGCAGCCTCTGTACTTTACAGTGAAGCATGGAGACCATACTTGGAATATACAGGTGATACTCCAAAAATTAGAATATCGTGCAAAAGTTCATTAATTTCAGTAATGCAACGTAAAAGGGGAAACTAATATATGAGCTAGACGCATTACATGCAAAGCAAGATAGTTCAAGTTGTGATTTGTCATAAGTGCGAGGATCATGGCTTACAGCTCATGAAAACCCCAAATCCACAATCTCAGTAAATTAGAATATTACATGCAATCAATAAAACAAGGAGTGTACATAGAACAATATCTGACCTCTGAAAAGTATAAGCATGCATATGGACTCAGTACTTGGTTTGGGCCCCTTTTGCAGCAATGCTGCGTGGCATGGAAGCTATCAGCCTGTGGCACTGCTGAGGTGTTATGGAAGACCAGGATGCTTCAATAGCGGCCTTCAGCTGTTCTGCATTGTTCGGCCTCATGTCTCTCATCTTGCTCTTGGCAATGCCCTATAGATTCTCTATGGGGTTCAGGTCAGGCGAGTTTGCTGGCCAATCAAGCACAGTAATCCCACGGTCATTGAACCAGGCTTTGGTGCTTTTGGCAGTATATGTATCGCCTATAAAATAAACAGTTGTAGAAACCAACTCATATTTTAAAGAAAAATAATTACTGTCTGGCATCACCAACTTACAAGTATATTGCATCTATTTATTGCATCTATTTATTGTGATACTGATAGATTACTTTATTGTTGCCATTGTTACAACGTGCAGATAAGATAAAATTGTATTGCAAGTATTTCGTTGTCAGCTTTATCCTTTCTCCCTTTTTGTTCTTCAATTGTTCACATAATGACTATGGGGGTCATGTACTGAACAAGTGCAGTTGGGAAAAAAAAAGTAGGTAAAAGATGAGTAAGGAGCAATTTGCGACTATTTGTAACATTTTGCGCTTGTTTTCCCTGATTTGTGCCTTTTCTGTTTATTTTTATATGTCGTGCATTTTTCTGGTTGCGCTAATAAATTGCGAGCAGATTTCCGCATGCGAAAGAGTTTTGCAAATATTTTGTGAAAAATAATTCTTATTTGCGTGTGAAAATTACATCAGCTTTTAGCAAGTGCTATCAAAAGAGGTAGAAAAAATATATGAAAAATTGCCTGTTTTTATTCGCAATTATGCCCATTTGTATTCACAATTTGCTCGTATGTACTTTTTGAGTGTTAAATGTTTAGTACATTGCAAGAGGAGCAAAGAGCAAAAATAGTTTTGCACATAAAATATATTTGCATTTTTTTTAGTACATGCCCCTCTATGTCTTCATTGCATTGAGTTGAATGGATTAAGCACATCCATTGTTAAATAATTTTTAAGCTATAATGGCAAGCATAGGTATAGATCAATCAATATTTTGCCATAATAATTGTAATGCATAAAGATTCCCACAATATAACATTGTTCACAAATATAACATTGTTCACAACTAGTGTGGAGCGGACACCTGGATGTTCGGGGGGTTCGGCCGAACTTCGGAAAAAAGTCAAGGTTCGGGGTCGACTTGACCCCGAACTTGACGACCAACCCCATTGAAGTCAATGGGGACCCGACGTTCGGCTTATGGAATACATGTAATACTATTGGCTTTCTATAAACCGAAATAGAGTCCCCATTCATAAGAATTTATTATGAATGGGGACTTTATTTCGGTTTATAGTAAGCCAATAGAATTACATGTATTCCATAAGCCGAAAGTCTATAAACTAAACGACGTTCGGTTTATAGACTTTCGGTTTACAGAATAGCAATAGCATTACATGTATTCTATAAACCGAAAGTCTATAAACCGAAAGTCGTTCGGTTTATAGACTTTCGGCTTATGGAATACATATAATACTATTGGCTTTCTATAAACCGAACTAGAGTCCCCATTCATAAGAAATTCTTATGAATGGGGACTCCCCATTCATAAGAAATTCTTATGAATGGGGACTCCCCATTCATAAGAAATTCTTATGAATGGGGACTCCCCATTCATAAGAAATTCTTATGAATGGGGACTCTAGTTCGGTTTATAGAAAGCCAGTAGTATTACATGTATTCTATAAGCCGAAAGTCTATAAACCGAAAGACATTCTGTTTATAGACTTTATTTTTATATAATAGCAATAGCATTACATGTATTCAATAAAACGAAAGTCTATAAACCGAATGTCTTTCGGTTTATAGACTTTCGGTTTATAGAATACATGTAATGCTATTGCTATTCTATAAACCGAAAGTCTATAAACTGAATGTCTTTCGGTTTATAGACTTTCGGTTTATAGCCGAACCCCGATCTCCAACACGGACATACAGTGAAATGTCCGTGTCCGGGGTCCGAACACCGTAATGTTCGGTACGAACACTGACAGTGCGGTTCGGGTTCGCTCAACACTATTCACAACATGGTCTGCTTGTTAAACCCCCAAAAAATCTCTTGACCTATGCATGTGCTTGTGAATGTGCTTGAGATCTAACTGAAAGATAGTCAGTGATGAATGCAACAGAAATCTCCACAGAACAGTCCTTTTTGCAGTACTTTACTGAAACCGTTAACTAATAATTGTACACTTTGAAATGTTTCTTGCAGGAATACCAATTAAACCTTTTACACTGCATTTATCACTGATAACTATTTTGACTACTTAAGTATAGGATTTAAACTCTGTACAACGCATAGTTTGGTATAAAATTAACACACACACAAATTAAACACACACACATATTAATAGAAGATGTAAGAAAAGCTGTTTAATTAACATACCACAGATTTAGTCCATTGAAAGCTTTTTAAAGAGGAAAGTTTAAATCTTTAGTCACCATTTTGCAACAAACATTTTGTGTTAAGTAGCAAAACAAGTAAAGAATATAAAAGGGTGTGTTTTCCATCCAAACGCCGTTACTTTAATCCTTTAAGGACCAGGGGTTTTCCTAGGCCAAGGACCAGAGCGTTTTTCATTTTTTAATATGCGTATTTTGAAAGATAATTTTCCTCTCTCTCATTTAACGCAAACATACAAGTTATATGTTGTTTTTTAAAGGACAGTTAGAGCTTTCTTTTGATACCCTATACATAAAAATGATTTACATTTTAGTATTAAAAAAATACATATAAAAGAGGAAATTTTGGGGGAAAAAAAGTTTTTCCCCATTATTTTCCCAATAATAAGCCACACAACTAGTACAACACTAACCCACTTATCCCAACTAATTAACTAACTAATAAAAAAGAAAAATATTGGTTCCCAAACCCCCCTAAACAAAAAAGACATAAAAAAAAAAACTCTGAAGATCCATAAAAATCATGCAAAAGGCATGCAGAGGTTAAATTTTATTAAATAAATATATTACAATTACATTTATGTATTAAAAAAACTTTATAAATTCCAAAAATAAAAAATTTGTAAAAAAAACTAACTAAATGAGGGCCATAAAGTGGAAGGAAACTGATCACAGTTACAAACTGTGATCAGCAATGAAAGGGTTATTTTTAATTTTTTTTTTCTCATACAACGTTTTTTATTTATTTATTTATACTTACAGGTCACTCTCTGTGCTTCACTATATTCACAGCCAATTTGCCCATTAATATGCCAGTATTATTTTGCCACTAATAAGTCACAGTCAATTTTGCCATTAATATGCCAGTATTATTTTGCCATTAATAACCCAGACAATTCCCATTAATAGGCCAGTATTATTTTGCCATTAATAAGCCAATTTTCCCATTAATATGCCAGTGTTATTTTGCCACTAATAAGTCACTGTCAATTTTCCCATTAATATGCCAGTATTATTTTGCCATTAATAACCCAGACAATTCACATTAATAAGCCAGCATTTTTTTTGCCATTAATAACCCAGACAATTCCCATTAATAAACCAGTATTATTTTGCTACTAATAAGCCACAGCCAATTTGCCCAGTAATATGCCAGTATTATTTTGCCATTATATGCCCCAGCCAATTTTCCCAATAATATACCAGTATTATTTTTCCATTATTATGCCCCAGCCAATTTGCCCAATAATATAACAATAACCAAGAAACAACAAAATATTAGATCTGTAACCCCTTTGTGATGCACTTTTTTCGTTCCTAGTCACCAATCACCTTGTGATCGTTAGCCAGGGACAAACTGGCAGAAACCCGATCAGGGTCTTAAGAGACCTTGTGGGTCCCTGCCAAAGGATCGCGATATCTCCCTGACATTACATGTGACATCACGGAGGCATGCATGAACCTGGAACTTCGCAATTAAGTAACTCAAGGTGGCCTCATGTGACAGATGAGATCCTTCTGCAAGTCCCTGCAGCAGGATCCGAGCACAGCTATTAATTGCAGGACGTCCTATGCCGCCCTCGCATCTTTTGGGACCATAAAAATAGGACGGCATAGAATATCCTAGCATTGGGGTTAAAGTCCATCTAGAAGATGATTCGCCAATAGTAAATCATTACTTCTAAAACCACCTCTCAAGAAAACCCTGCCTTGTTAGGAAGAGGGTAATTTTATCTATTTACCCCATGGCCAAGGTGTGCATTTGCCTGAGGCCAGTGGTGGAATAAGACAACATGTGTCCCTAGACTATGTGTTCCTAAACACTATTAAAAGCTCTGAAAATATCCTAACATGTACCTTTAAGTGGTTCAGTAAGAATGGTAAAGTAACTGTCACTGTGTCACTGGCAATCAATGTACTATTGAGACAATGGCCAATCAGTAGACTCCATCATTATTTAATGAGTAGACAATTAAAGAGACCTCTCCATATTACGTGACCATGAACATCTGCTCTTTAGCCTCAACACTCTGATCATCAGCACACAGAACTCTAAATGGTCTACTCGATAAAGAGAGAATTGCAGGGAATAGAGATGGGAACTTCAAACTTTAGGCCAGTGTAAAAGAGGTGGAAAAATTTTCCAATGCAGCTGAATCGGAGAATTTTTTAAACTCGACTATTTTGACCTTAAGTTTGAAATTCCTGTCTCAATCCCCTGCAATCCGCTCTTTGTTGAGTAGACCGTTAAGGCTTGAAGCCAAACTCTTAGTGCTCTGATGCACACTGACTGCTTCTGGGCGAGTTTTCCCGTACACCGGAGGTGTTTTTAAAGGATCTAGCACCTCTCTAATGGCTCCGTCACTGCCAGGTGACTAGCTAATAATGAGCCACAAAAATACGTATAAAGACTTTAAGCCACAGAGTCTTGCTCTATGAAACAAGCATGAAGTGAGATACAATCAGCTCATATGGCAGGGTAAAATAACAAGGAGCGAGGACTCGCATGAATTGTGCTTATCTTGGCATACTCGCCAAACTCCAATGAATCTATCCAAGTTATGCGTTAAAACCCTTGCTTGAAAAATATATTACAGAACATTTACATATGCAGGGATTATGAAGGGGTACGGCTATAAAAAGTATTGGTTAATAACCTTTAATGCAGATTTTTACTGAGTATTTATGTTCTTTGGTTTAGGGTTACGTATGTATATATATAAATGTACAGTTGTGCTCAAAAGGTTGCATACCCTTAGAGAATTCGTAATATATGTGCCATTTTTAAAGAAAACATGAGTGAGCAGACATTTCTTTTATTTCTTATGGGATTCATATTCAACTGTAGGTTATAACAGAAAGGCACAATCATAAAACAAAACATGGCAACAAATAAAAAAATGAATACCCTTAGTTCTTAATACTGTGTATTGCCCCCTTTAGCATCAATGACAGTGTGCAGTCTTTTGTAATAGTTTTCTATGAGGCTTCAAATTCTTGCGGGTGGTATAGCTGCCCATTCGTCATAGCAAACTCCAAGTCATGCAAAGTCTTTGGTCGTCTTGCAGGAAACGCACGTTTGAGATCTTCCCAGAGTGGCTCGATGATATTAAGGTCAAGAGATTGTGATGGCCACTCCAGAACCTTCACCTTTTTCTGCTGTAACTACAGAAGGGTCAACTTGGCCTTGTGCTTAAGGTCATTGTCATGCTGGAAAGTCCAAGAATGTCCCATGTGCAGCGTTCGTGCAGAAGAATGTAAATTGTCTGCCAGTATTTCTGATAATATGCTGCATTCACCTTGCCATCAATTTTCACAAGATTCCCTGTGCCTTTAGAGCTCACCCACCCCCCACCCCAAAACATCAGTGAGCCACTACCATGCTTCACAGTGGAGATGGTATTCTTTTAACTATAGGCCTTGTTGACCCCTCTCCAAACATAGCACTTGTGGTTGTGACCATAAAGCTCTATTTTGGTGTCATCACTGTAAATTACAGTGAGCCAGAAGCTGTGCGGCATGTCAAGGTGTTGACAGCATATTGTAACCAGACTTTTTGTAGCATTGGTGCAGTAAAGGCCTCTTTCTGGCAACTCGGCCATGCAACTCATTTTTGTTCAAGTTTCGTTATATTGTGCTCCTTGAAACAACCAAACCGTCTTTTTCGTAGCAGCCTGTATTTCTCCTGAGGTTACCTGTGGGTTTCTTTTTGTATCCCAAACAATTCTTCTGGCAGTTGTGGCTGCAAATTTTCTTGGTCTACCTGACCTTGGCTTGGTATTAAGAAATCCCTGAATTTTCGACTGCTTAATAAGTGATTGAACCATACTGACTTTCATTTTCAAGGCTTTGTATATCTTTTTTATATCCTTTTCTATCTTTATAAAGTTCCATTGCCTTGTTACACAGGTCTGTTGACAGGTCTTTTCTGCTCCCCATGGCTCAGTATCTAGCCTGCTCAGTGCATTCACGTGAGAGCTAACAAACTCATTGACTATTTATACACAGACACTTATTGCAATTTAAAAAGGGATATTAACCTTTAATTGCCATTGTAACCTGTGAATATCACCGTATGTGTCTGTAAAGAGGCCAAACATCCAAAGGTATGTAAACTTTTGGCTATTTGTGTGATTTATCATTATGATTTGAAAAGGAGCCAAACAACAATTAAAGACATTTTTTGACATGATCAGTCATATTTTCAAAATCAGTGCCAAAATTTCACAATTTCAGCCAGGGTATGCAAACTTTAAATATATATATATATATATATATATATATATATATATATATATATATATATATATATATATATATACTGTGTCTCACAAAGATATTATACCCTAAATAACCTCACATTTTGTCCAAATACACAACAAATGCTTTTTAAACAGAACCAAAAATAGCCTCTATCATCCCCATAGACTACTATGGTAGACACATGTCATTTTATTCATATGGGGTCTGGGGCTGCCTGATGGGGGATATCAATTTTGCAAGCCTTCAAACCCCACGGAGGACCATCAATTATTTTATAATGGGATCTGGGACCATCAGGCAGCCCATAACTTATATTTCTAAGGAGTTTGGGGATATTTGTCCAGACACCAGGGGTCTATTTAATATAAGGGGGGCCAGGACAAGTAGCCCTGGCTCTTGCTCTACTTTATGCAGCTCCCAGCCCCAGTACCATTGGGCGGGCAGGACTATTAGCCCTGGCTCCCCAATGTATTTTAGAGGGCTGGGAGCACTTGCCCCAGTCCAATTTTTTTTTATAGGGGGAAGGTCAGGGCTACATGCCCTGGCCCTCCATATATATTTTTGGGGCTGAGAACTGTTTTGCCAATTACTAGCCTGATTTATTATTAGGTTGGGCCAGGGTTTTTTTTATTTTTATTTTTATGTTATTGTTACTATGTTATTAGGCTTTATACTTTTAATTATTTAATTATGTTTAACTTTTTGAAATTTCAATTCTCCTATTCAGAATAGTCCATACTGCAGCATTCATACCCGAATCCTAATTATATTAGTGGTGATCGTCGTTGCATAAAAGCCGAAATAACCTGTAGGCATTTTGGTGAATTATGTTCTGAACCAAAGGGTGCTGAAGATTCAGTTTCCAAATGGCTGATTCGGGTCCAAATCGCGGCATATTGTGTAGGGAAATTTTGGAGATCCCTTCAGTTCGGGGAAGATGCCTGATCTGAATCCATTTCGGAACAGATATGGCTATATTGTGTAGACCCTTATATGAAAGAATATATTATTAATTTGAAGTCATAAATTATATATTTGTTCAGAGATACTATGAGAATTGCAAATGTATCTGAGTTTCCTTTATAGTTTTTCCCTGGAATGTTAATTGGTGCAGTAGTATACATAACATAGTAGAAGAAGACCTGTTTAAAGAGATGCCGAGAATTCCGAGCATTGCTGACCACTTTTACAATTAATCTCTTAAATAGATGTGAAGTTTGGCTTTTCCTATGTACTTGGTAAAATCCAGATCAATTAGCCCTTGAAGTGATACTGTAACAGTCCTTTGATTTTCTACAGTTCAGGAATATGAATGCATAATGCCTTATACTGAATTTTTGCTTACAAATTAAATTCAGTAAAACATAAGATATTTTATATGTTTATCCATAGTTTCTGGTCAGGGGTAATTATTTTTCCTGAATCTCTTAAGCCTCTCTGCTAGTGTATCAAGAAATGTGTCTCAGCTGGAATTTCTCCGCACACTAAAGATTTTAAGCTGGCATTTTCTCTGCACACTAAATATTCTAAGTTGGAGTTTTCTCTGTACACTAAACATTCTAAATTGGAGTTTTCTCTGCACACTAAACATTCTAAGCTGGCATTTTCTCTGCACACTAAACATTCTAAGTTGAAGTTTTCTCTGCACACTAAACATTCTAAGTTGGCGTTTTCTCTGCACACTAAACATTCTAAGCTGGTGTTTTCTCTGCACACTAAACATTCTAAGTTGGAATTTTCTCTACACACTAAACATTCTAAGCTGGCGTTTTCTCTGCACACTAAACATTGTAAGCTGGTGCTTTCTCTGCACACTAAACATTCTAAGTTGGAGTTTTCTCTGCACACTAAACATTCTAAATTGGAATTTTCTCTGCACACTAAACATTCTAAGCTGGTGTTTTCTCTGTACACTAAACATACTAAGCTGGCGTTTTCTCTGCACACAAAACATTCTAAGTTGGTGTTTTCTCTGCACACTAAACATACTAAGCTGGAGTTTTCTCTGCACACAAAACATTCTAAGTTGGCGTTTTCTGTGCACACAAAACATTCTAAGTTGGAATTTTCTATGCACACTAAACATTCTAAGCTGGTGTTTTCTCTGCACACAAAACATTCTTAGTTGGAGTTTTCTCTGCACACTAAACATTCTAAGTTGGAGTTTTCTATGCACACTAAACATTCTAAATTGGAATTTTCTCTGCACACTAAACATTATAAGCTGATGTTTTCTCTGCACACAAAACATTCTAAGTTGGAGTTTTCTGTGCACACAAAACATTCTAAGATGGTGTTTTCTCTGCACACAAAACATTCTTAGTTGGAGTTTTCTCTGCACACTAAACATTCTAAGCTGGTGTTTTCTCTGCACACTAAACATTCTAAGCTGGTGTTTTCTCTGCACACTAAACATTCTAAGTTGGAGTTTTCTCTGCACACAAAACATTCTTAGTTGGAGTTTTCTCTGCACACTAAACATTGTAAGCTAGAGTTTTCTCTGCACACTAAACATTCTAAGCTGGTGTTTTCTCTGCACATAAAATATTCTTAGTTGGAGTTTTCTCTGCACACTAAACATTCTAAGCTGGTGTTTTCTCTGCACACAAAACATTCTAAGTTGGAATTTTCTCTGCACACTAAACATTCTAAGTTGGAGTTTTCTCTGCACACTAAACATTCTTAGTTGGAGTTTTCTCTGCACACTAAACATTCTAAGTCGGAGTTTTCTCTGCACACTAAACATTCTAAGTAGGAGTTTTCTCTGCACACTAAACATTCTAAGCTGGTGTTTTCTCTGCACATAAAATATTCTTAGTTGGAGTTTTCTCTGCACACTAAACATTCTAAGCTGGTGTTTTCTCTGCACACAAAACATTCTAAGTTGGAATTTTCTCTGCACACTAAACATTCTAAGTTGGAGTTTTCTCTGCACACAAAACATTCTTAGTTGGAGTTTTCTCTGCACAGTAAACATTGTAAGCTAGAGTTTTCTCTGCACACTAAACATTCTAAGCTGGTGTTTTCTCTGCACATAAAATATTCTTAGTTGGAGTTTTCTCTGCACACTAAACATTCTAAGCTGGTGTTTTCTCTGCACACAAAACATTCTAAGTTGGAATTTTCTCTGCACACTAAACATTCTAAGTTGGAGTTTTCTCTGCACACTAAACTTTCTAAGTTGGAGTTTTCTCTGCACACTAAACATTCTAAGTCGGAGTTTTCTCTGCACACTAAACATTCTAAGTTGGAGTTTTCTCTGCACACTAAACATTCTAAGCTGTCGTTTTAATGTATAGTTAAATAGCCCCAACAGAGTTCCAAAATATACAATAGACATTAATATTTAGAGCTTGTTTATCCAAGGAGTAATCTGATTGTCTTATGTGGTCAAGAAGGAATCCCCCTCCCCCATCAAAATCATTTAATTAGGAGGTCCATATAGGAAATTAGGAACACATATAGGAAAAGGGTTGAACTTGATGGAATGAAGTCTTTTTTTAAACCTACAGACAAAAAAATGTAACCGTGCACGTGTGTAAGTAAAACTAACCTGATAATAAGTCAAACTCTACTGTAAAATTTAGGTTTCATGTAACTGAAAGTGAAAAAGAAAACACAGCCTTAAATAGTGTGGCATTTTTGCAATTCCCAATAGATGCAAATAGAATATACTATAATATACTAGTCATAAAACTAGGTGGTAGTTGAAGGCTTGAATATCTAGATGTGAGCCCATTACTGTGTTCATCTTCCCTGCCGGCATCTTATATAGCTCCAAAAGATTCAGGGTATCAAATGTGACAATATTTATAAATGCAAAGTACCTTACAAAAAAATAAGTGGCCATCGCATTTCCAAAAGAACACAAAGACATAAAGATAGTGTGCCACAAGCATAGACTGCTTTGTGTGCCCACTACATAGTACATGAGGTTAGTTTCTCAACCTATTGAGATTGTGCCTTGACGAGGAGGGTGAGCTAAATTATGCTTTGGCCAATTCAAATAACCAAAACCTATTAATTATATTATGTTTATATAATTATTGGATACTTCATTAGGCTGAGAAGTGCAGACAGTTTTTGTTTTTACGTATACTCCCAGAAATGCTCGGGACCAAGAATGAAAGTGAAAAATGGCGCCTATTATTTGGACTTATGATTTTTCGATGTATATAGCTCTGTTCTACAGCCACCATCATGCTCTGAGGAAATCTAGAAAAAGTGAAATGCGTTAGCTGCAAGACTTTTTTTTGTTTTGTTTTTTTACTGCTGCCGTACTATCTTTATGTCTTTGTGCTGTTTTGGAGATTCAATGGTGACTGCTTTTCTGTAAGGTACTTTGTATTAATAAATATCGTTACATGTTTTATACCATGAACTGCTTCTATTTAAATCTTTTGGAGGTACCGTATTTGTTCGAATATAAGACGAGGTTTTTTTCAGAGCAAATGCTCTGAAAAATCCTCCTCGTCTTACATTCGAGGTCTTCTTATAATCTGACCTCAAATTGAGGTCAGATTATAAGACATGGATCCAGGTCCCCAGCAGAGCTGCAGGGGACCTGGATCCCCCTCTCTGACAGCAGGGGATGTCTGCGCGATGTCACAGAAGTCACAGAAGTCCCGGCGAGCGTGCCGGGCGGCAGCAGGGGAGTCTGCGCTCGTCGCGCAGACATCCTCTGCTGCCCCACTAGGCACCAGGGACAATCGGGCAGCATATGGTCCGTCATAATAGACTGCCGTGTCGGGCAGCATGGAGGATGTCTGCACGTATCGTGCAGACATCCCCCGGCTGCCCCCACTAGACACCAGGGAACTAGGTAAGGGGGAGGGGGAGGGGGGGGGATGGAGGACACAGACAGACAAAGGGAGGGGGGGATAGAGAGAGACAAAGGGAGGGGGATGGGGGGGAGGACACAGACAGACAAGGGGGGGGCAGAGAGAGACAAAGGGGAGGAGGGGGAGACACAGACAAGGGGGGAGACACAGACAAGGGGAGGGAGGGGGACAGAGAGAGACAAAGGGAAGGGGAGGAGGGGGAGACACAGACAAGGGGAGGGAGGGGGACAGAGAGAAAAGGGGAGGGGGGGATAGATAGAGACAAGAGAGAAGTTTTGGGGGGAGAGAGAGACAACGCTGGGGGGGAAAGACAGCTGGGGGAGGGGGAGAGAGGCCGCATTGGCACATAAAAACAAATAAAAACAAGAAATGCATTTGTATAATATAAACTTTTTATTAAATATTTAAAAGCAATTTACATATATACAAGTTAAACTTTTTTCCTATAGGGTAGTCTTATAATCAGGCTTTTAGTTTTTTTCCTAAAGGAATGTACAAATTTGGGGGAGTCGTCTAATAATCAGGGTCGTCTTATAATCGAGCAAATACGGTATATAAGAACATTGAAGAATCCTATCATGTGATACAATAGTTGATTCACACCTAAATATTCAGGGCATATTGCATGTATTGGGAATTGCAAAAATACTACACTATATTACACTGCTTTCACTTTATCTCTTTCATGTACTTACATCCTAGAACATACATTTTACGGTACAGTTTGACTACCTATCGGGTTATTTTTGTCTATACACTTCATACACAAGCAGTGTCACATTTTTGTGTATATTTGTTGCTTTCTTTTGTGATTGTAGGGGTAATTCTGTGATACTTTTGATATACTATACTATACTATTGCTGATACCTTTTCCCTTTTTTTAACATTATTATGTTGCCATGTCACTGAAGAACTGAGAGAATACTATAGAAAGTATCAAATACCAACACCATTTTTTTTTTTTTACTAATACACCTATGCTCAAGTAGTGGTAGCATAAAAATGAAATATCAGTGGATCTCTTTCAAACTGGAATCTCGCTCCAGTGTCTACCATGTTGTGTGAAATCTGTGTTTAATTTATATATTGTGTATTTTCCATCCCACTGTTAACAGTGTTTAGATAAACATACAATATAGGGAGATGTCCTTGGCTTTAGAAAAAAAGAATGAAATTTGATACGTAAACTTTATACAACATATGGCATAAATTAGAGGGTGAAAAAGCTCACTGGAAAAAAAAAAGAGTGGAAAAAAATGGAATAAAAAAGAAAAACAACAAAGTAGCCAAACTAGAGAACGAACTCTAGTGTGGTTAGAACACTGAATAATAACATTTTGAAACATTACATAGAAAGCTAAGACAGTTTGAATAGTCTGGTATTGAACTTTCCTTGGCATACAATTCTAGATAACTCAACCCAAGTTTTGAGTTTCTGTTTATTTATGCTGGTATATTAAAAAAAAAAAAAGTCGACTACATTGCATCCTCCTAAAAGAGAGATTGAAGGGTCTATTAGATAAAGAGAGAATTGCACGGAGTTAAGACAGGAATGTCAAACTATCGTCCAATGCAGCTGAATGGGAGAATGTTTCCAACTCAGCTACTTTGACCGTACGTTTTAAATTCCCATCTCAATGCCTTGTAGTTCTCTTTTTATTGAGAAGACCCTCCAGGATATCACATTAACGCCAATACTTCTTTAAAAAGAAACAATCTCGGGCCAAGTCAGTCTGTCTTGTACAAAGCCATGTGTAAACTTGAGGAAGTTCGCAAAACAGAGAACAGGTATAAAAGCAGGAAAAGTCGGCATCATTCATAAGAACAGAACTTTACTGATGATAAATTATATATACATATATTTCTTATATTAAAGGGACAGTCTAGTCCCCAAACTCACTTTGGTGCAAGATGAAGATTACTGCTTGTATAGTGCACAGGTATTTTCCAGTGTGATTTGATGCAGGCATTCTGCAATATTTTTTTTATATTTGACTCAAACCCTCCCCAGTGTTTACTCTGCATGTATACTACAGGTGCGGCAGCACTGATTATATAGACAATGAGCATATTCAGTTTTGTTTCATTTGTCTGATGGCATCACTAGAGAGACAGGAAATTCCATTCATTTGAACGAAATTATTCTCATTGGTTCCTGCAGCAAAACAAAAAAAGGGAAATGGCTTTTACTTAGGTAGTGTGGGCAGTCCTGGTTTCTTGCAAACTGTTGTAATTTGGCAATTTCATCTAGCTGTAAATAGTTTATTTTTTAAGCAATGCAAAATGGAAAACATGCATTTTAAAGTACTAGGATAGAAAATCTCTTAGCACTCCTTGAGTCTTCTGTTTATGACATCACTTGATGTGTGAAGTACACATTTCCCATTACAAAGTGGTTCATTTACATCTCAAGCCACAAGATGATGTCATAAACAGGAGAAACCCAGTTAAAACATATATTTTTCTTTGAATGTACTCATTTGCATGCAAATCTGCTAACACAACGTATAGCTCATATTTCATCAATTTTTATTCTTTATATTCACAGTATTTCAATGTTTTCTCGACTAAGGATGTCAAATCTTTACAGTGGTCTAAGAAACCACAAATGTTATCTTTACTCATTCCATGTTTTTTTGACACCTATTCTCTGTGAGATAGATAGCCATCATGATATAGATAGCCATCGGACCTCTGTATCTGGTGATAAGAAGCCAAGGTGCTTGTTATGCTGAATGCTTCAAGAAGCATGTTTCCTATAGGAACAATAGCTCTGATTTATGTCTCTTAAGTGCTACGTACGGTTTCTTCCACTTAAGCAAGCTTTAAATCCCTTAACACCAAGGGTAATAAAACATATTATGGCTACAACATGTGTGTCCTGGGATAGCTTTGCTGTTTAAATGGCAGCAATACAAAATTAGGAAAGGGTAATACAGTAGATTATGTAGCTGGTAAGGGAAATCTGTATGTGCTGTTAAAGGATAGAAACAGGATGGAGGTGAAGCAATAATTGTAGATGAAATTTGCAAGAATGAGTTTAGTCTGGGGAACACAGCTTTCATTATACAGAGCAGAAATCAAGCCCACAAAGCCAGAAACTCATAGGAGGATGTGTGTACAACAGTGTTTTTTAAATATAACCCCTATCTCCCCCATATGTTTCATGGTAGATCTACCCCTCCCTTCCCGAGTAAGCTATTTGGTCTACTCTATAAAGTGCAGTACTGGTTGGTTCCAGTCAGTCCAGGGCTCTTGTATATAATGCAGCCAGTTCAGTGTGTCATTCCTCCCAACTGTCTCCCTTTATGTGGTACAGTCCCAATATGGAGGCTCTGACCCGCTGAACTCTACCTCTGTCTCGGTTTTCGGGATAGAGGTAGAGCTCGGCAAGACAGCTGGATTCAGGACAGCAGACCTGCATAATCTTACTTATAAAATAAAGGTCCTTATATTGCCTTGTTAATGTCATCACGAGTAGAAACATGGGCTAAGTGACTCATCAAGTGAGGGGGAGGAGAGGATACCCAACCACTTGCAAGATATCTGTGCCCAATTCTTGCTTGGAAGGCCCCTAGTTATAAGTCAGAGAAGAAGTCAGATCTTCAATCTGCGGACGTATCTTGTAGAAGTTCCTGGGACCTCCTGAACTTTACTCTGTAGTTCCACAGTTAGAGTACCAGGTTGCTCCAGACCTCCAAGATAAAAAGGCAGATGTGTCTGCTGCCCAGATGAAAGAAGAAGACGCAGGAACCAAGGCGCAGTTTAGCACACCAGTTTACATAGAATAAAACTGAAGGTGCAGAACACCCAAAGAAAAGTTATAGAGGAGAGTATCATCAAGAGAGCTCCAGTCATCATAGTGATAGCTGAGATTGAAGAGAAGGTCAAAGTGCAGACTACCTCTGTGGAGTCAAGATTATTGAAGAAGAACTGAAGAGTCTGGATGTTCCCTGTTCTTTCGGTGCCAAAACCACAGACTGTGAATAAAATGGGGGTAATATATAACAATTCCCACACTGCAAAGTGTCGGGTCTTTTATAAAAAGGCACAATCAGCGTTTGTTATGTATAACAACAACTGCGACACTTTGTAGTGCGGGAGTGTTTGGACGAGGTTCCTGACACAAATCAGGCACTTTTCAGTACTATATATATATATATATATATATATGCTTTTTACTGGCAAACTAGGTGTTCGTATGTATCCCGGCGGCATGCAGCCACGAGATTTTTTTCTTTCTCCCCATTGTGTGTGTAGCGCTGGCTACCCACGGGGGGAGGAGTGGGTGGAATGGTGCCGGAGGGAGCAGGAGGGATCTGCTCTGTCCATGCTTCTCGAGCTCCCTGCACATAATGATAATTCATAGCATCAGAAATACTGCATGAGGTAAGATATGGGAGGGAGGGGAATAAAACAAAAAAAGACACCACGCATTGGGAGGGAGGGGGCAGAAAAAGGCACCAGGCAGTGGGAGAGAATGGGAGAGAAAAAGTCACCAGGCATTGGGAGGGGATGAGAAAAAGGGACCAGGCATTGGGAGGGAGGGGGGAGAAAAAGGCACCAGGCATTGGAAAAAGATGGGATCAGATTGCATGTGTAACTGTTTGTGAATGTGTGGCTGCATGTGCATATGATATTGCATGAGTTACTGTGTGTTTACGTGTGGCTGCATCTGACATTACATGTGCCTGCATATGTATGTGACACTGTGTTACTGTGTGTGTAAATGCTTGAGGGTAGGATCAGCAAAATCTATGTTCACCTAGGGCGGCAAAAAGTCTTGCACCAGCCCTGGTTGCACTGGCACAACCTAAATCTAAGCAATCGACGTGCAGATCCCCGAAATTTGTCAAGAGTCTTTATACATTGGCACACATGCTGATTGCACCAGTATTTGGTGCAATATACGTTTGTGCCGCATTAATACTCGACCCCCATAGTGTTTTAAATGCGTTTGTGGTGTTACAAGCTTATGGCATCACCTTGTTGCTTGACATGTAAAATACACATTTCTAATTGAAAGTAGGTCATTTGCATAGCAACCCACAGGTGATGTCATAAACTGAAGACATCCCAGGCACACTTAAAAAAAACGAATTTTCCTTACATTGTTGGCATTTGCCTGCAATTTACTAACAAAATATATAGCTCATATTTTAATATTGTTTTATTCTCCACATTTACAGTATAAACAATGTTTAGGTGACGGAATCCTTTAAAAGAAGCATAAGTTGCGTAGAATGGGAACATACTGTGACTGTTACTTTATAAAAATCAACATTCTGCATAGCAAATCGATTCCTTGCAACAACAATCACTTTTTCTACTTCCTTTATTCTATTTTTTCCACTTCCTCTCCTGCCAGAAACACATTGTACTTTATCAGCTCACAGCTCAGTCCAACTGTCACTTACGAGCTAAGTTTTGGGGGGCCAGGGGGGATTTCTTTGATCGAAATCATTAGTTACCGGAATTAACTCTCAAGCTTTTGCTTGGCACATCCCAGCATCATCAAACGCTTACTGGCAGTTACTTTGTGGTGCTGCTCCGCACATGGAATAACTTTGATACGAATCAATCGGATTTTAACTCTTTTGTTACTGATACTCTTTTTTTTTTTAAAGAGATTTTATTTAAAGGGTTGATTTTTATTTTTTTAAGACTTTAAGCTTTGATTTGAGTAGAGGCCTGCTCACCTTTCGTTCCCATATGTTTATACTTGTTATGTTATTGTGTTTGTGTTTAGTTTACCCATTTTAAAGCCAAGCAGGAAATGCAACTTGACAAATTATGATAACGTTTTATACCAAATTGTAAAGCAAACATAAAACTAAAAAAAAGTACATATCATAACCCCCTCCCCCCCCCCCCCGCAATTTTTGCCTGCAATGCTGCTGACTGCCTCTAGAGACAGTCTAACTACAGCAGCAGAGTGACGAATGTGCTTTTTGACCACCTCCGTCGCTCTTGCTGGCTACAGGGCAGCTCCATACTGGAGGGGACATGCTGCCATCCAATATGTCACTCGTGATCATTACATGGAAACCAGAGTATTGCTGAATGTACCTTTCCTAGTTAAACACTTATTTTTATTATTATTAACTGCAGAACTCAAATTCTTCAAAAATTTGGACTGTCCTGTCCAAATCGGGACAGTTGGGAGGCCTGCATACATTATAGGGATTCTGTTTGACTGAACTTGTTCCAGATTTGACAAATTAATTCAATTGAACCAAAATGCTGCAAACCACATTATCCAGTACAAGAAGAGTGGTGGACGATTTTACATACATGATACAACTTTGTTTTACGTAGTGACTGCTCCAGAACACCAGGAACGATGGAGGGGGCTCTGTACAATTGCAAGATCTTATTATCCTATCCAAATCTTTATTAACAATGTCAGTGTAATGCAAGTGTCGAATATTAAATCTGATCAAAAACAGTGACTTTTGTATATTGATTGTACTTGATTGTATATTGATGTGTAATGTGATAGGCAGGTTCTTGGTGCGATCTTGGTTGGTCGACTGCAAACAAGCTCAGGTTGTTCGCTTGAAACCTTTACGACAGGTTCCCTGAGCTTATTCGGGTATGGTTAACAGGACACATCAGATGATCATAAGGATATTGGGCAGTCCGGAGTACCTTAAAGAGTCAAATCAAACGGTAGAGTGAGTCACGTATAGTGCCTAGAGGTTGAGCTATGTAGCTGCACAACTAAGCAATGATAATAGTGCAGGGCATCCATTTAAAAAAAAGCAAAAATTAACTGGCAGTAGTCAAAATCCCACAAGAGGATTGAGCAAATAAAAGAGGAACTATTTGCACAGGTGCATCTCCCATTATAAAATAAAAAGAGAAGGGAGGGCAGGCAAACCTGAAAAACAAAAACCCAGGGAGTTTATACCACTCAGTACAAAAATGTGTCCACAGAACAGCAGCAGCTCTGCAAATGCCACAAACACCTTTCCAAGGTGACTTACTAAACATGATGGAAAACAGAGCAGAGCGCACAACTGTGCAATGAGCACACCCCATGAACTAAAGAGTAATGAATCACTGAAATGTATAAGATGAAATAAATGCAAACTGACTGATCCTTCATCAAGTGTAGACACAGCATATCAAATGAGGGCAAATGCAACTATATAAAAAATAACATATCCAATGGATAGCAGGGAAATAGTGATAGACAACGAAATCTAAATACAAAAAGTTACTGTATATGTGTGAATTAATTAAAATAGAGAAAAAGTGCCAAGAATGAATATCAGACAAAAAAAAATGTAAGTTCTCGCATGTTTCTAAAAAAACATGCCATAGTATCTATGAGAGAACCGATAACAGGTGCAGTATATTTAAATCAAATGTCACTGAATAAAAGTTCACAAAGTGAGTACCAAGCTTATAGGAGAGGCTACTGTCAGCCAGTGTGGGGTTGTATCAATCCAGAGGACATCATCTACTATACACTCAGGTGGGGTAAAATTTGGTAACTTGGATAACGGTGTTTAAACAGCATCGAAAAGCGAAAAAACAAGTGTAAGGAGTGGCTAAATGGGTATAGTTACCCTACACCAGGGGTTGAAACAAGTACCCAAAATGTGTGGGAAGAAAAGAGTGTAAACCTTGTGCAAGGATGACTAAGTAACGCACCAATATGTGCTAAATAATGAGGGAAACAAACAAGGCACTTACATGTGTGGCTAAGAGGATGGCGTAAAAATAAAATATAAAACAACCTATTGTGTAGTAATTACTATAAATTTATAATGGACAGTGATCAACATTGAATGAACTCAGAAAGATGTCTCCATTATAAAGAATGGAGCAGAACAAGTGCCATAGAAGGGAACTCTACACATAAATGTAAGTTCCCAAAGTGAGATATATAATAATAGAGAATCGCAAACAAACTCTGAATGAATAAATAGGTCAGTCAGCTAAAAGTACCAAAATCAAGCTTCGACACCGCGGACTAAAACAGATGACGGCTTCACGTTCCATTGGAGGAGAGCTGTAGCGATTTCAATTTAGTTTTGGCTGTATTGGATAATACGGAGGCTGAGATGTGCCAGAGTTTGACAGAGCAGAACCTCGAGGGACACTTTCTGTAGAAGAGCTGTCAACATGTGCTTTCTGTACAAAAAAAAATGGTTGAGGGAAAAAAGACCACAGTTTTTATCACAGGTGGCTGGAAAAGATGAGAGACACATCCATGGATTAGTCTACTATACACAACGCCTGGAAAACCAACTGCACAGTCCAATGGACTTCAGGCAGTGCCCGTTGAATGTCTACAGAAAGTATTTGGTAAATCTTGCCCACTAACTACTTGTATCCGACGTGTATTTTCTCTTACAAGGCTCTACGATATTGAGATTTTCTAGGAAAGAAGACATACATCATCTGATTTGACAATTCTAAGAAAGGTTAAAAAGGGGATTTAAATCAACCCATTCCTGAATAAAACGAAACATATTTAGAAGGAATATGTGCAGCTATCGCTCCTCTCACTGATTAGGTTAATGCATGGAAACAGGACTAATAAAAAATATATAATTTAATAGTTTATTGGCTATCCGTGAAATATAACTATTTCCTACAGTCAATGACATAAAGTGGATCTTAATTAGTATAAAGTTCCACCGCAATTTCTGTATTCCTGATATTTAGTTTGCCCGGCAAGACATCTGTAAACTATTTCTTGCAACAGGAGATACCACTGTTAGGTTCCTTAAGCCTCCATCCAATCTGCAGAGACTTTTTGTCTGATCTCTACATTTTTGGAGAAGGGACAAAGGAATCGCTGTAGAAGGAGGCCAAACCAGAAACCCATTTTTTTTTTAAACTGCTAAGCATCATTGCTGATAGAATTTCCACTAGCATTCCACTAGCGATCCAAATTTTTCTGCAGAATATGTTCGAGAATAGAAAAAAAAAAAAAAAGAAATTGGCCATAGAACGAGCTTGGTCCAAGGCCAATGCGAAAATAAGAATTCATCCACAGTCAGGAACTGTCTGTCTGCTTTTCCACAAACTGTTTGCAAACACCGTATGAGTCAAATATCGTAGTATTTCCCTTCCACTGCTGTCAGAATGGCAAGTTTAACACTTTGTATGTCAGTACGGTGACCGACGCATTGTAATGAGATGACTTAGTGGACCAAGGCGGTCAATGTTTAGAATAGGACGAGGCAAAAGGTGATCATTATTAACCAGATTTGCATATGCCTACCCAGAATCCTTTGCAGTGGTGGTGGTAGCATTTTGAATGTGTGATTTCTGTGGAAAAACTTTTTGTTTGTTTAGTGTGTGTAGATTTGTTTGATAATGCTTCTGCTACCTACTACACAGTAGACTAATGCATCGTCTGTAGAATCTGTTGAGAAGGCCTTGTAGATGCAGCTTCAATTGCTGGCAGCTCTGTTTGCTTCTGAAGTAGATTAATTAATTACATTCAATTTGCTAATAGTTATGACTATTGGGAAATTATAATATCCCCAGAATGTACTCTCATGGTTGAATCCTTTGTTATTATGATTACGTCTGCAGGTAGACTCTATGTATAATGAGGTTTTAGTCATGCTTCAGCCAGTGGGAATAGAAGAGTGAAGACATGGTGATGTCTGTGCCAGTCACTTTAAATGCAGGGGAAGAGTCAGGGCCGGCCCTGTAATGGGGCAGAGTGGGTAATTTTCTTTTTTTTTTTTCCTGTGTCCAGGGAGCTTGATTGAAGGAGGTCTTAGCCAATCAGGTGAGACTCCTCAACTCTCCTGATTGGCTGAGAGTTCAGAAGCCTCCCGTGATTGGCAGAGACCTCCTTCACATGGAGTTCAAAGCAAAGAGAGATGCAGGTAAGTACAAAAATGACTGTGTGAGTGGGTGTGTGTCAGTGTGAGTGAGAGTGTGTGTGTACGTCAAAAACACTCGTGCAGGCTGAGACAGAGGTGAGAGGAGATCAGAAGATCCCCCTCACCATCGCTCTACCTGACAGGCTGCACGGGAGCCGAACAGGCAGCATGGAGGACACCATGCTGCTTGCAACTAGCCACCAGGCAAAAGGTAAGTGCTGGGGAGATTAGGAAAATTGGAAGGGGCTTATTAATGGCAAATAACACCGGCTTAATATTGGGCAAATTAGCAGGGGCATATTAAATGGCAAATAACACTGGCATACTATTGGGCAAATTAGCAGGGGCATATTAAATGGAAACTAACACTGGCATACTATTGGGCAAATTGGCTGGGGAATATTAATGGCAAATAATATTGGCAATGTGTATGTAATGGGGTGAGGGAGGCATGTAAATGGGGTGATGGGGCATGTCCTTGGTGTGCAACGTGGGTTATGGGTCATGTCGTGGGTGTGCATCGTGGGGGGTGCCCAAATGTTGTCTGCCAAGGGCAGCACAAAACCAAGATACACCACTGGGGGGAAGAGAGAGGAGAGAACATGGGGGAGAGAAGAGAGAACACTGATGGGGGGAGAGAGGAGAGAACACTGATGGGAGGGGGGAGAGGAGAGAACACTGATGGGGGAGAAGAGAGAACACTGAAGGGAGGAGAAGAGAGAACTCTGACGGGTGGGGGAGAGAGGAGAGAACACAGACTGGGGAGAGGAGGAAAAGAGACAGCTATTGGGAAGAGGAGAGACACATACATGTTTAGAGGGACAAAGAGTCATAGGAGGTAGAGAATAGAGATAGACATGGGAAGGGAGAGGAGAAAGTCAGAGATGGGAAGGGAGAAGAGAGAGACATAAATGGGATGGTGGAGGAGAGACAGACAGACATGGAATGGCAGAGGAGAGACAGACAGACATGGGATGGCAGAGGAGAGACAGACAGACATGGGATGGCAGAGGAGAGACAGACAGACATGGGATGGCAGAGGAGAGACAGACAGACATGGGATGGCAGAGGAGAGACAGAAAGACATGGGATTGCAGAGGAGAGACAGACAGACATGGGATGGCAGAGGAGAGACAGAAAGACATGGGATGTCAGAGGAGGGACAGACAGACATTTGAGAGGAGAGACAGAGACCTGGGAAATGAGAGAAGAGACAGACGGACATGGGAAAGAAGAGGATACAAAGACGGACATGGGAAGGAAGAGGAGAGAAACGGACATGGAAGGAAGAGAGACACAGGGACACGGGGAGTGAGAGGAGTGCGACAGACATGGGAAGGGAGAGGAGCGTGACAGAAGGACATGAGAGAGAGGAAAAGACAGACGGACATGGGAGAAACGAAAAGACAGACGGACATGTGCCCCTCCTGACATCAGACTCTGGATCCTCCCCTGGTGTGAGTGAGTGTGTGTGTATGTCAGTGTGTGTGTGTGTGTGTGTGTGTGTGTGTGTGTATGTGAGTGTGTATGTCAGTGTAAGTGAGAGTGTATGTGTATGTCAGTGTGAGTGAGAGTGTGTGTGCATGTCAGTGTGAGTGAGTGTGTGTGTATGTCAGTGTGTGTATGTGAGTGAGAGTGTGTGTGTGTGTGTGTGTGTGTGTGTGTGTATGTGAGTGAGAGTGTGTGTGTGTATGTGAGTGTGTGTGTGTATGTCAGGGTAAGTGAGAGTGTATGTGTATGTCAGTGTGAGTGAGAGTGTGTGTGTATGTCAGTGTGAGCGAGAGTGTGTGTGTATGTCAGTGTGAGTAAGAGTGTGTGTATATGTTAGTGTGAGTAAGTGTGTGTATGTCAGTGTGAGTAAGAGTGTGTGTGTATGTGTGTGAGAGAGAGTGAGAGACTGTCTGTGTATGGGTGGGAGTGAGTGTGTGGATAAAGGGGTTAACTCCTCGGATACTGCCTATATCTGTCTAGCCACCCAAGGGGTTAACTCCTCTAACACTGCCTATATCTGTCTAGCCACCCAAGGTGTTAACTCCTCTGACACTGCCTATATCTGTCTAGCCACCCAAGGTGTTAACTCCTCTGACACTGCCTCTATCTGCCTAGCCACCCAAGAGGTTAACGCCTCTGACACTGCCTATATCTGTCTAGCCATTCGTGGGTTAACTCCTCTGACACTACCTATATCTATCTGGATTATAGGTCACTGGTCACAAATGTTTTAGGGAATTGCACAGCCTATTATCATAATAATGTTTTACCATTACTCTCTTTTCACCCTATGGGGTGAGCTCTTTGAAAAGAAATATATTATTATGTGTATAAGAAGTGCTTTAGTGGGCATATAAAAATAAAAAAAAATGTGTTCTAAGAGCTCACGCATGAGGTGAAAAGAAAGAAATGGTAAAACAAACATTATCATGAAAATAGACTGTGCAATTCCCCAAAATATAACATGTGGCCCCTGACCTATAACATGACTCAAACATTGTACATTAAGTTTAAATGTTCAAACATTTAGTGTACACATTTTAATCATGGCCAGCCAATACTCGCACCATATAATTTTGCATATAAAAAGATGCCTCTTGCATTAAATTATCACTTTGAGATAAGTTTCATTTTAGTTTGACTGATTATCATGACTCTGGATTTTTTTTTTTTGGGGGGGGGGGGGGCAGAATTTCATTTTTCGGCCCCAGGCAGCACAACGTCTTGGGCCAGCCCTGGCTAGAGTTTAAATACAGCGGTAGAGTTTAAATACAGGGCTAGAGTTTAACCCCTTCGTGACATTAGTGACGTTCTATGCCGTCCTGACTTTAAGTGCCTTAAAGTCGTTAGGACGGCATAGAACGTCCTTTGTTAAACAGCTCATCGCGGCTTTTCAGGATTCCGCTGCAGGCCCTTGCAGCGGGATCCCACCTGTCATCTGAGGCCACTTTGCGTGGCCTCAGTCCGACAGGGAAAATGTAGCCGGTGCTCAAAGCGAGCACCGGCTACATTTCTCTAAATCGCGCTGTGCCCGAACTTCCGGGTTCGGGCACGCCTCCGTGACATCACACGTGACGTCCGGAGGTCTCACGATATTTTGGCAGGGACCCACAAGGTCTATTAAGACCCTGATCGGATCTCTGCCAGAGTGTTCCTCGCTACCAATCACCTTGTGATCGGTGGCCAGGAACAATTTGTGACGTTTTGGTGCTTGCGTCGTTTGGGACGCAAGCACCTAGCGTCATGAAGGGGTTAAATGCAGGGGTAGAGTTTAAATGCAGGGGTAGAGTTTAAATGCAGAGGTAGAGCTTAAATGCAGGTGTAGAGTATAAATGCAGAGGTAGAGTTCAAATGCAGGGGTAGAGTTCAAATGCAGGGGTAGAGTTGCCGCTATAGATTCCATATTGCTGCTGGAATGTGGAGTGTGAACCAGCAGATAATGAATGGGGATTAAGATGAGTCAAATGGCTGAGAAGGAAGAGATAGTAAAAACATATGTGTTTTTGTGCAGGATTTGAAGAAATAATCAATAAGAGATACATGCAGTGATAAAAGTAACTAAGGGGAACTGGGTAGTGTTTGCATGTCGATTCGTGTCAGGAGTGTTTTTCCCCACTGTTGCAAATAACAGACATCTTTGTTCGTGCCATAAAATAAGCCTTTTTTTTAACCTGAAGTCGTTTCTTCTAACCCATCTTAAAACACACATATTCATTAGACATGTGCATTCGTTTTCGGACGAATGCATTTTTGGACGAAAATAGCATTTTCGTCCATTCGTCCGAAAAACGAATAACGAAAATTTTAACTAACAAAATCCGAATGAACGAATGGTTAATAAACGAAAATCATTCGTTCATTCGTCCATTCGTCCCATTGGCATTCTAAACCTAAATAGAGTCGGTTTATACAATACCAATAGCATTGTACTACATTCCATAAACCGACATGAATGACTTTCGGTTTATGGAATGCATGTAATGCTATTGGCTTCCTATAAACCGAAATTGAGTTCCCATTCATACGAATAGGTCAATTGCATGCATTCTATAAGCCGAAAGTCTTTAAAACGAACGACGTTCGGTTTATAGAATACATGTAATGCTATTGCTGTTCTATAAGCCGAAAGTAGAATATAGAATAGCCATAGGATTACAGGTATTACATAAGCCGAAAGTCTATTAACCGATCGTTCGGTTTATAGACTTTCGGCTTATAGAATACAAGTAATACTATTGCCTTTCTATGAACCGAACGAGAGCCCCATTCATTAGAATTTCTTATGAATGGGGCTCTCATTCGGTTTATAGAAAGCCAATAGTATTACATTGTATTCTATAAAACTAACGGAAAATAATGAACGAATTTCGTCTGAAACGAATGCATTAATGAACGAAATTAGTTTTGCCCATGTCTAATATTCATCAGTATTCATTTTGATTTGGAAGATGGTGGTCGTTATGTAGTGCAGCGTAGGGAGGTTCTCATTTCCTTTGTCTTGACACACAAATCATTAACTTAGTGATATTTGGAGCGGTGGGATTTTATAAGTGATATCTTTTCTAAATGACACTTTGACAGATGTACGGTAAGTTCCCTACATCCTTCAAGACTCTGTTAAACTGTTTATATTTCTAAACAAAGAGAAGACTGAAGAGTCCAGCCTCCCTCTTCATCTGGCTCCGTTTGTAAATTGGAAATATCCTACAGCTTTCCTGTATTCTTCAGCTCAGCTGCTAAAGGTTGAAATACTTGTATAAATTGGAAAGAGCACTCAATACATACAGAGTCACAGGACGGTTTTGTGCAAAATATGTACTATAACTTTAAACACATTACGCATTACCAGCTGAGTTGAAAAAACACAGGTATAACACATTTTTATTTATGTTTTGAGCACAATTTATACACTATTTAGCAGACTCTTAGAATCTGTAGCTGCTTGTTGGGCTTTTTCTTTTTTTATTCTTTCTTTCTATTTTTTCTGTTTGCTATTTTTCTCTCTTGCAGTCTTCTATTTATTCCCTTGTACAGTTCAATTTTCAGCTATCCTCAGTTCGCTCTTTAGTGAATTGACCACTACAATGTATTTGATGGTGAATGTCCTCATCTCATTTTTAAAGGGACAGTCTAGTCCCCAATCTCACTTTGGTGCAAAATGAAGATTACTGCTTGTATAGTGCACAGGCTTTTTTTCCAGTGTGATTTGATGCAGGCATTCTGCATAAATCACATTTTTAATATTTGACTCAAACCATCCCCCAGTGATTACTCTGCATGTTTACTACAGGTTTGGCAGCACTGATTATATAGACACTGAGGATATAAAGTTTTGTTTCATTTAGTCACTTCCTGTTCTCCTCAAATTGAATACATTGTGTAGACAGTGATAAACTTTTGTACACTCTTGTACACAGTAGGATCTCTTAAAGGGACATTCCAACTTGTTTAACCCTTGCTTCCTTCATAGATACACGTGGGTTTACTATCTGCGAAACACAGCCGTTCATGGTTGTTGCACTCTGACAACATCAGCGCGAGCAAAGCCAATCAGAGCGGGGGCTCACCAGATACACATCAGTTTATTCTCACAACAACTTACATTTCACTTGTGCTTCTATATTAGAAGCACAAGTGAAAAGTAAGGTGTAGTGTTCCTTTAACAGTGCAGCACATTGTCTGATGACATCATTGGAGAGACAGGAAATTCCAATCATTTGAAAATATGTTCTTGCAGCAAAAAAAAGAAAAAGAAAATAACTTTAACTCAGCTAGTGTGGGCAGTGCTGGCTTCTTGCAAACTGCTGTAATTACACAATTTTGTCATGCATTTCACATGCATTTTAAAGTACTTTGAAAGAACATGAACTAATTTTTGAAAGATGTATTTTGGGCACTAGACAGTCCCTTTAACGTTTGTCAAAATTCAAAGTATAACATACTTTTTTTATGAAGCAGGGTAACATGCCACCACTATAATTCAATGCAGTTTGGTCTAATTTCTATTAAATAGTCATTAGCGTTAAGTCTACAGCCAACTGGTTTCAACATGTACATTCCTCAGCAGGTTACAATTACAATATAGGAACCGCTACCTCCCTCTAATAAACTGCTGCTAGGCTTGGAAACAGAACTAGCACAGCTGGGGTGAGAAAATTCCTTATGGTTGTTATTTTTGTTTTTTTTTAAAAAGAGAGATTTTTAATAGCAGATTCACAAACCTATGGCTATTGTCAACACATGACGGTCACAGAAAGAAACACATTTCAAATATCACTCATTGTAGATATAATTCCCAAGTAAAGGTCTTATATCACAAAGGTTAATGCTTTTGGAAGGTGAAAATCCATCCGTGTGTTCCAGCAACATAGAGCAACTAACTGGAAGTCCCGCTGTTTAAAAATACCTTCATTCTCTCATAAGTCAAGCCAGGCAAAAAAAAAAGCTAAATTAATGTATTTGAAATAGCAAAAGTATAGTAGTAGGTTCTAGACTTGGGCATTCGTATTCGGACGCATTTGATATAAAGCTGGATGTAAAAAAATTGGATTTGTTCCTTCGTTCATTCATTTGCTAACTCCAATTTAAAGTCAGGATTACCCAAGGCCGCCAAAGTGATCTAAAAGTGCAGAAATTGTACCGCCTGAAATCTTCCAGAGTTCGGCTGCTGGAATTGTAGTCTTGGTTCTCCCCATACACTGCTATCCATTATCCGGTTTCTCCATTTTCCCTTCTTGCTTTGATCTTTGCTCCAGTTCTGGTACTCTTTATATAGAAAAGACAGAGAAGGTAAAAAAGGGGGAGGGGTGGCCCTTGTATGTGAGGGATAGCTTAAAATGTAACGTAATACAAGTTAGTGAGGCGAACATAGAGTTAGTTTGGGTTACATTAGAATTTGGTAATCATATGGTAACTTGGGTAGGTGTGATTTATAGGCCCCCTGGACAAATAGAGGACTTAGATAATCTACTAGTTGAGGAAATAGCTAAAATGACAATGAAGGGGGAAGTAATCATCATGGGTGACTTTAATCTTCCTGATGTGAACTGGAAATACAAAATAGCTACTTGCGCCAGGAGTACGCATATCCTAAACTCCCTACTGGGATTATCTCTAAAACAAGTAGTGGAGGAGCCAACTCGAAAGCAGGCCATTCTAGACTTAGTGTTCACAAATGGAGATTTGTTATCAGATATTACTGTAGGTGAATGTTTAGGATCTAGTGATCACCAGACAGTGTGGTTTAATATAAGAACAGTGACGCAGTCACACCACACAAAAACAAAAGTTTTAGATTTGAGAAAAACAGACTTTTCTAAAATTAGATTAAATTAAATTAATTAAATTAAATGGAGTCCAGGAGAAATGGGATTATCTAAAAGTTGCACTACTGAAGGCAACAGAAAATTGCATAAGGCTTGTCAGTAAGAGAAAAAAATTGAAGAAACCACTGTGGTACTCTGCAGAGGTGGCCAAAATAGTAAAAAATAAAAAGCTAGCATTTAGTAATTATAAAAATACTCAGAGTGAGGAAGATAGAAAGATCTATAAGAGTAGGCAAAAAGAGGCAAAGCAAGCTATAAGAGCTTCCAAAGCACACACAGAAGAGACTATAGCCAAGTCAGTGGGATAAAACATTTTTTAGATACATAAATGAGAAAAGGAAAGTAAAACAAGGATTAGTTAGATTAAAAACAAAAGAAGGATGCTATGTAGAAGAGGATAAAGGCTTAGCAGACTGCCTTAATGAATATTTTTGTTCAGTTTTTACAAATGAAAATGAAGGTAAGGGACCTCATTTAGGGAAAAAGACTAATGAGTCTTTTGATGCATGTAAGTTTACAGAGGAAGAGGTTTTACTTCAGCTGTCTAAAGTAAAGACAAATAAGTCAATGGGACCTGATGGGATACATCCAAAGTTATTAAAAGAACTTAGTGGTGTACTAGCAAAACCGTTAACAGATTTATTTAAATAATCATTGTTAACGGGAGTAGTTCCAGAAGATTGGAAATTAGCTAATGTTGTGCCCATTCACAAGAAAGGTAGTAGGGAGGAGGCGGGCAACTATAGACCAGTAAGTCTTACTTCAGTAGTGGGGAAAATAATGGAAACCTTGTTACATTACATTACATTACATTAACATTTATTTGTACAGCGCCACCAATTCTCGAAGCGCTTGGTACAGAGCAAAGAAAGGAACTACATACTAATTTAGACAAACTAGTACAGACTGGTACATGAGGTAGAGAACCCTGCTCGTAAGCTTACAATCTAGAGAATAGGATTGTTGAACATCTAAAGTCTCTTGGATTTCAAGATCAGAGACAGCATGGGTTTACTTCAGGGAGATCATGCCAAACTAATCTTATTGATTGTTTTGATTGGGTGACTAAAATAATAGATCAGGGTGGTGCAGTAGACATTGCTTACCTAGATTTCAGTAAGGCTTTTGACACTGTCGCACATAGAAGGCTTATCAATAAATTGAAATCTTTGAGTTTGGATTTCAATATTGTTGAATGGATTAGACAATGGCTGAGTGACAGGCAACAGAGGGTTGTAGTCAATGGGGTATATTCGATGCAAGGTCTTGTTACTAGTGGGGTACCTCAGGGATCTGTACTTGGACCCATTCTCTTTAATATTTTTATTAGCGATATTGAAGAAGGTCTTGTTGGCAAAGTATGTCTTTTTGCTGATGATACAAAGATTTGCAGCAGGGTTGATATTCATGGAGGGATAAGCCAAATGGCAAATGATTTAGCTAAAGTAGAAAAATAGTCAGAGCAGTGGCAACTGACATTTAATGTGGACAAGTGCAAGATTATGCACCTTGGGCGTAAAAACCCAAAAGCAGAATATAGACTATTTGGTACAGTCCTAACCTCAACATCTGAGGAAAGGAATTTAGGAGTAATAATTTCAGAGGACTTGAAGGTAGGTAGCCAATGCAATAGAGCAGCAGGAAATGCTAGCAGAATGCTTGGTTGCATAGGGAGAGGTATTAGCAGTAGGAAGAGGGAAGTGCTCATGCCATTGTACAGAGCACTGGTGAGACCTCACTTGGAGTATTGTACGCAGTACTGGAGACCGTATCTCCAGAAGGATATTGATACTTTGGAGAGAGTTCAGAGAAGGGCTACTAAACTGGTTCATGGGTTGAAGGATAAAACTTACCAGGAAAGGTTAAAGCATCTTAACATGTATAGCTTGGAGGAAAGACGTAACAGGGGGATATGATAGAAACATTTAAATACATAAAGGGAATCAACACAGTAAAGAAAGAGAGTATATTTAAAAGAAGAAAAACTACCACAACTAGAGGACATAGTCTTAAATTAGAGGGGCAACGATTTAAAAGTAATATCAGGAAGTATTACTTTACTGAGAGGGTAGTGGATGTATGGAATAGCCTTCCAGCAGAAGTGGTAGGGGTAAACACAGTCAAGGATTTTAAGCATGCGTGGGATAGACACAAGGATATCCTAGCTATAAGACCGGGAACGGGGGACTAATAAAAACACTAAAAAAAAAAAGAAATTGGGCAGACTAGATGGACCGAATGGTTCTTATCTGCCGACACATTCTATGTTTCTATGTTTCTATGTTTCCTCTTTTTCTCTGTCCCATTTAACCCCATTGTGAAAATGTACGTGTTTGGCATGTCTTGTGTTGAATCCCACATATGGTATGACTGTGTTGCCAAGATACCTCGACAAAAAGGACAAAACTAACCCTAGAATTATTAACAAAATAATTATGGTTAGGGTTAGAGTTACACTTAGGGTTACAGATGGGTTAGGGTTATAATTACGGTTAGATTTAGGGTTATTGGTTTTTGAGTGAATAAAAGCAATGACAACATAGGTACCAAGTGCATCACAATACACAACTGGTAAATCTAACAGATAAAGATATCTAGTAGGGTTATTGTTATGGTGAGGATTAGTATTGGGGTCAAAATGTCACCTTAGGAGAAAATGGTTAGGAAACAAAAAAGACTTCTGGTTATTGCCCTATAACTTGCAAAAAAACTGTAGAAAAACATGTGAACATGCATATTTATCAAGTCAGAATAACATTTTGAATCTATTTTGTTGGGGGTTTTAGATTTTTGTCATCATAATTTAAGATCTTGTTTATAGTAAATTATATGATAAAAACGGTTTGATTAGAAAGCCCTTTTTAAGGCGCTAAAAACAGTATCTAAATGTCTGGGTATATTAAATGAGAGAGAGGAAAATTACAGCTAAACGCAACAACAGAAACACCACAGAAATGTTAAAACAGCCATTGTCCTTTCTGGGGATTGTTTGTTCCCCACCTGTTTGTTCCTTGTGTTTAATTTCCCAGTCTCGGGTTTGTTCTTTGTGTTTTGTTCCCTTCTAGTCTAGTCTTAATCTTGTGTAGGCAGGTTCTCGTGCTAGGACTTGCCGTTGCAAGGTACATTGAAGCTGATAGCATGCTTCCCATCTCATGGCCATCAGATACAACCAAACCCTCACCATTACCATCTCAGAGTCCTAGGCTAGCTTGTCTGTGTCATTGTCTTGTTTCTTCCTTTTGGTTTTGAACCTCAGTCCTTTTGTTTGCTTGTCATACCGGATACCAGCCACTGCTTCCTCAGGTCCTGGTACGTTGCTGCACCAGTGTGGAGATTCAAACCCTACACCAGGCCCTATGACTCTGCATCTGCATATGTGACTCGTGTATACCATCCTTGGTACTCTTGGTTCCCTGTCATTATACCCTTTTTATACTGAAAAAAAAAAAACAATCTATTATTTGTGTGCGCACACTAAATGAGACACAAACACATCATTTTTAAAACAGCCTCTGGCTGGTCATGAAGGAATTAAACTTCATCAAAAAAAAAAAAAACATTGAGACTCTTACCAAAAACTGTCCTACAACATCACAGATTTCCACTTATCATTAATAATTTATTTATAGTGCAGACATATACCTATACTGCAACGCCCAAGTAATGAAAGAAATGTGTGAATATTAGGACAGCTGCATCATCATACTGACGATTCCTAAAAGGCTGCAATAAACATACTATGGAAGGTGCACTGGGTCCATAATACACAACATGAAATCCAAAAGAGGAGGAGGGCCTCAGTTTAAGGGAGACATTTTAATAATGATCTGTTTTGAGCAGGCTTCAAAGATTTTACTCAGGATGTGCAACATTGTTTTCCCTTGTCCTTACTGAAGGGTTTGCATGAACGGATGTTATGTTTTCACAGGTGAATTTATTTTTTTACTCTTCTTTGAAATTTTTCTTTATATATATATTTGTGATTGGAATAAACCTGTGAAGAACTTACTGCTTCTTATTCTTGAATTGTTGATGTTTTAACATCACTACTGTTTACCTTTTCCGGGTGTAAGGAATATTATTCAGCCAGCTGGGTGATTACAGCTTTTCTAATGAGTGTAAGTTCAGTGCTTGACGTCCGCTGGTACAAAAACCACAAGTTGGTTCTGAAACTGCTCCATCATTAATAAACAATTTAAATATTCCTACTAGACCTGATAGAAGATGACTGTCCAACAAACTGAAAATACTGTGACCAATAGCCCCTCGGAAAATACAAAATATGTTCTTTCATTTTATTTATTTTTATTTTATTATACTTTCTTTCATCCGAAATGTCCTTTTATTTTTTTAGTCCCTCACCTCCTCTGTTTTCATTCTCCTCTCCTAATCTGTTTAGTGTACTTTATCTCAGCAACAATACAAAAAGTAATGCATACAGTCGACCTCCAAAGTCAAATGTTAGTGAATAGACCCATAAGACTTTGCCAGCAATAGTTGGAGGCATAGAAAAAGTGGGGCTAAAGACCTCTCTGACTCCTTTTGTAAAGATAATTGCTCTTTTTACATAAAATTAATATAGGAGACCCCTAGTAGACCTGGCTAGGGTGACGTCTATTGGTGATAAGTAAAAATAAGTATTTCTCACTGAATCAAATATTTGTATTAATATCCAAGTAGGAGTAAACTATTATTTCTAGGAAAGTTGTTAACATGACATGAAACACTGTGTTCTCTCGAATGATTAACAACATGTCATGCGTGATCTGGAAACCATTGCTTGGGGTTATGCTCAGTCTTGCCTGCATAGTGGAATTTATAAGTAAAGTGTAAATCACAACCGAGTGTAAATCACAAAATTTACACTACAACTGAAAATATAGTGTTTATTCTAAATAATCTTTCTGGAATATAGTCATGGCTCTGGTGAGAAACTTTTCCCAGAATTGCAGGTAAGTGAGAAGAGCATTTCAAACTTAGGACCAGGCAGTTGGAAAATTATTTCTCCATTAACACATAAAAAATGAGGCCTAATATACACATGCATTTCGGATCATGTGGCCCAGTTAGGAAAACATTGGACACCCATGTTCTGGGTGGTGCATCATAACTATTTCTGCCTCTGGCGAATAGGAATTTTTGAGGACGCAGCTTGGGAGTTCAACTGTCAGCACCACCGCGCATGCTCAAACTATCACGGATACTGCGTAAATGCATGCAGCCACGTATGGGCGGTATGCATTCTTTAGCGTCTCAGACACTGGAGAATGAAATCAGCATCGCAGGACGAACAAAAGAGAAATGAGTGATTTTTAAAAAAAGACATTATGGAACTAGAGAAAGTGCAGAGGAGGGCTACAAAAACTAATACGAGGAATGGAAAGTTTTAGTTATGAAGAAAGGCTGGAAAAAATGTATTTGTACACAATAGAGATCCGGTGGCTTAGAGGGGAAATGATAATGCTAAATAAATATGTACAGGGTCCATACACAAAGCCTAAAGAGCTTTTCATTAACATGTAACAACTGCAGGTGAATCCGCGATGCAGATACTTGACACTGTGATGTGATAGAGACAGACACGTCTGAGCCGGGGTCATGGAGCCGGGAGAACTGGACTTGAAAGCCAAGGTCAGGAATAGAGAGGAGAATGAGGGTAGTAAAAGGAAAGCCAAAGGTCGATACACAGGAACCCACAGTAGAATACTCAAAATCCAGGACAATGCGAATGCAAAGGATGCTAACACAGGCAATGAGAGAGGGTAAATGAGCTGAATTTATACCATTAGGTTCCATTAGGAACGCCCAGGGGTGTGGGATAAAGGTTATAATTTCGGCAGCCATGTTGGAGACCGCAGAGCTCCAAAAATATGGTGGTGCAGGATTTTAAAACTGAAACTGGCTGCAGCGTGAGGACTGCACGGACAGACACAGAGGGGGCAGAAGGCAGGTGGGTGACATAACAAAACAGTAGAACAAGAGTTCACTTGCTAAGACTTGAAGAAAGGAGATTTAGTCTGCGACAGCAGAAGAGATGGGTTTTTTTCCCCCACTGACAGCAGAATTTGAAATTTCTGAAATAAGGGTTTTTATTTGCTGTACACAAGGAATAGGAAAAGGGTTGAACTTGATGGACGCAAGTCGTTTTCAACCTACAGTTACTATGTAACTATGTTACAAAACATCTTCAGATTAGGTAGCTAATATTTAGCCAGCCAATACTAAAGCTAAATTCTGTTTAACCTTTTAGGAGATGTTTAATCAGCGATAGGCTGCTATTTGCAAGCAGGGGAAAAGGAACAAAGTTTGGACAGAAGAGTAAATGTAAATGTAAAATTAGACAGTTACTAGTACAGAATGGAAAGAGAAAGGACAGAAATGAACCATCAAATAGGGAAAGAAGAGGGTCAGAAAGGAGACTGTGAAATGGCAATGGATTTAACCCGTTAGTGACAGAGTTTTAAGCTGCATTTTGATGTGCCTTGAAGACCATAATTTCTTCATTTTTGTAAAATTTTCTTCCTTCATGCTCAGTGTACAGAAAAAAATTGTTTATTATTTTTTAAGGACAAGAAGCACACGAACACTGGTATCAGGTACAGCAGAAAACGAGGAACATTTATTAGGACAAATATAGAGGTCTATGATCTGACTTTTGATTAGACATTGGAAGCGCATTAAACGCATTACCGGCAAATCAGTTTATCTGGATAATTGAACTTGGTGCCAAAGAGAAAAGGCACCAATCACTGCTATGGCGGCACAGGGTGACCAATTAGTGAATAGGGGTGGAGTTACCTTCTTTATCTAGCCCTTTAAAACCTTTAACTTGGGGACCAATGGGAAGAGCACCGACACTTAGCCCCGTTCCCTGGTTCTTTCTCCAAGTGAGCCGAAGGCTACCCCAGCAGCCGGGAATAGCCGTTATTGGCAAGCCACTTGTGGTGTCTGGCTGGCCGGTACACTAATTCACCAATTAGCTATGATCACAAATAGTACATAACACATGACCCACATTTATGTTCAGGGAGCCCTTTAACTCTGTGGCGAGTGATGGTAGCTTGTCCGAATTAGCCAGGTTTCCGCTCTTGGTATCCGATCAGGGTTAGGGAAACCCTCCCTGTCCTTAGCTGCAATAAAATAAATGACCAGAGTATCAGTATCTGGTAAAATAGATAAAGTCCAGCGGAAGTCAGGATTGCGGGACAGTCCTAAGGTCACACTGCGCTTACATCAGCCTGGATTAGCAAGTGCTGTCACACTGCTGGGGGCAGACAAGACAGTTATGGCCGGCATTGGTAAAGTAGGCTGATGTGAGCGCTCACATAGAACTGTGTGCGTCATGTGACCCCCAAACCCTCGTCCTCAGCCCAAGGATGTTGATGGAGCAAGTTCTGAGTGCAAAGATGGGGTAAGTAAGAAGGGGTCACACAGGGAAGGAGGGGTCACATTGGGAAAAAAGTCACTTTGGGAAGCAGAAGCAAAAGTCACATTGGGAAGCAGAAGCAAACGTCACATTGGGTAGTGTGGGGGTCACATTGGGTTGTGTGGGGCAGATGTGGAAGTCTCGGGGTATGAGTGGGAGGTAGGGGTCAGAGTGGGAAGTGTGCAGCAGATTTGCAAGTGTTGGGGTCAGATTGCGAAGTCTGGTAGTCAGAGTGGGAAGAAGGGGACAGATCGCAACATCTGGGGGTCATATTGGGAAGTCTGGTGGTCAGATTGGCAAATTGAGGGCAGATTGGCACATTTAGGGGTCAGATTGGGAAGAGGGGGCATACTGGGAAGTCTGGGGGTAAGATTGGGAAGTGTGGGGGTCATATTTAGAAGAAGGGGTCAGATTGGGAAGTGTGTGGGTCAGATTGGGAAGAAAGGGGCAGATTGGCAAAATCTGTAGGTCAGATTGGGAAGTCTGGAGGTCAGATTGCAACATCTGAGGGTCAGATTGTGACATCTGGGGGTTATATTGGTAAGTCGGAGCAGGGGCGTCACTACTGTTGGTGCGGAAACTCATGGTGTCACCCCCCCTGGATTTCCTCAATACAATGCCAAACAGATTCCTTAGTAATGCCAGTTAGATGGCCTAATAACTATGCCACACACAGGAGCCCCATAACTATGCCACACACAGGAGCCCCATAACTTATGCAACACCAGAGCCCCATAACTTATGCAACACCAGAGCCCCATAACTTATGCAGCACCAGAGCCCCATAAATTATGCCACACCAGAGCCCCACTATTTATGCCACACACACAGGTGGCCCATAATTATGCCACACACACACAGGTGCCCCATAATTATGCCACACAAAAGAGTCCCTTAATTACGCCACACAAAAGAGTCCCTTAATTATGCCACACATGGGACCGCCATTAATTATGCAACACACAGGAGCCCCACGAGGTGACAATCTTACAATTATAGATACCAGTAGTATTGTCCCACTCAGAGCCCAGTAATATTGTGCCAGTCAGATACCAGGAATATAGTGCCAGTCAGAGCCCAGGAATAGTGTGCCAGTCAGAACCCAGTAATATTGTGCCAGTCAGAGCCCAGTAATATTGTGCCAGTAAGAGCCCAGGAATATTGTGCCAGTCAGATACCAGTAATATAGTGCCAGTCAGATACCAGGAATATTGTGCCAGTCAGATACCAGTAATTTTGTGCCAGTCAGATACCAGTAATATAGTCCCAGTCAGATACCAGTAATATTGTGCCAGTCAGAGACCAGTAATATAGTGCCAGTCAGAGCCCAGGAATATTGTGCCAGTCAGAGCCCAGTAATATTGTGCCAGTCAGACCCCAGGAATATTATGCCTGTCAGATACCAGGAATATAGTGCCAGTCAGAGCCCAGTAATAGTGTGCCAGTCAGAACCCAGGAATATTGTGCCTGTCAGAACCCAGGAATATTGTGCCAGTCAGATACCAGGAATATTGTGCTATTCAGAGCCCAGGAATATTGTGCCAGTCAGATACCAGTAATATAGTGCCAGTCAGAGCCCAGGAATATTGTGCCAGTCAGATACCAGTAATATAGTGCCAGTCAGAGTCCAGTAATATTATGCCAGTCAGATACCAGTAATATAGTGTCAGTCAGAGCCCAGTAAGTGTGCCAATCAGAGCCCAGTAATATTATGCCAGTCAGAGCCCAGTAATAGTGTGCCAGTCAGAGCCCAGGAATATTATGCCAGTCAGATACCAGGAATATTATGCCAGTCAGAGCCCAGGAATATTGTGCCAGTCAGATACCAGTAATAGTGTGCCAGTCAGATACCAGGAATATTATGCCAGTCAGAGCCCAGGAATGTTGTGGCAGCCAGATGCCCAGTAATATAGTGCCAGCCAGAGCCCAGTAATATAGTGCCAGCCAGAGCCCAGTAATATTGTGCCAGCCAGATGCCCAGTAATATAGTGCCAGCCATATGCCCAGTAATATAGTGCCAGCCAGAACCCAGTAATATTGTGCCAGCCAGATGCCCAGTAATATTGTGCCAGCCAGATTCCCAGCAATATAGTGCCACTCAGAGCCCAGTAATATAGTGCCAGCCAGAGCCCAGTAATATAGTGCCAGCCAGAGCCCAGTAATATTGTGCCAGCCAGATGCCAAGTAATATAGTGCCAGCCAGAGCCCAGTAATATAGTGCCACTCAGAGCCCAGTAATATAGTGCCAGCCAGATGCCCAGTAATATAGAGCCAGCCAGATGCCCAGTAATAAACTGCTCGTTTCAAGCCACCCTCCTCCCCCCCATTCCCCATCACTTACCGAGCTGCTCTTTGCTCCCAGACGACCGCCTCCTCCGTGCAGTCTTCCCTCTTGCACGGAGGAGGGAAACACAGTCACCGGATGTGATGTAACTTCACATCCGGTTGCTGTGATTTTTTTTTGTTTTGATTTTTTTTCTTTTTTCCGGCGGCCGCGTCCAGAAAAAAAAGTTAAGCAGCGCGATGCGGGCGGGGGGTGCCGGCAGCACGGGTGTCACCCCCACTGGAGGTGTCACTCGGTGCGGTCCGCCCCCCCTCGGGACGCCACTGAGTCGGAGGAAGATTGCCAAGTGTGGGGGGCAGATTGGGTAGAAGGGGGCAGATTGGCACATTTGGGCATCAGATTTGGAAGAAGAGGCAGAATGAGAAGTGGGGGTCAGATTGGCAAATATGGGGGTTATATTGTGAATAAGGGTCAGATTGGCACAAAGGGGGTTGATCTGGGGGTGAGATTGGAAAATCTTGGGGTCCGATTGGTAAGTTTGGAGGTCAGTTTGGGAAGAAGGAGGCAGATTGGAAAGTCTGAGGGAGAGATTGGCAACTCTGGGGGTCAGATTTTAAGTGTGTGGATGAATTGGCAAATCTGGAGGGGATGCATTGGCAAATCTGGAGGGGATGCATTGGCAAGTTTATACATTACTGCTGATTTGGCCACAATATGCCAAGTTTGTACAGTACTGCTGATTTGGCCACAATATGACAAGTGTGTACAGTATTGCTGATTTGGCCACAATATGCCAAGTTTATACATAACTGCCATGTTGCCATTTGGCCATGAGAGAACAGGGCCAGGAGAGAGAGAGAGCTGGCTTGCAATAGATTGGGAGAGAGTGAAAGGTTGGGATAGAGATGGCTTGGAGGAGTGAGCGAGGGATAGAGTACAGAGCTGGGCTGGGATAGAGTACAGAGCTGGGAGAGAGAAGGCTTGGAGGAGTGAGCGTGGCGGAGAGAGATGGCTTGGTAGAGTGAGAGTGGCAGAGTGTGCAGGGCTGGGAGAGAGATGGCTTGGAGGAGTGAAAGGGGGAGAAAGTGCAGAGCTGGGAGTGAGGTGACTAGGAGGAGTGAGTGGTGGGAGAGAGCAGTAATGGAAGATGTATGAGATCAGATCTATTAAAGAGAGTCTGGCTGGATAGAGTAACATTAGGCTGTTTAAGAGAGCAGTTCTGAGTGGTACAGGCTCGCTCAGGGCCGGACTGGGAACAAAAACCAGCCCTGGAAAAAATTTATATACCAGCCCCATCGCATAAGATTTTTAAACCAGCCCATAGCATAATATAATTTTTTTATTCATAGAAGGGAAAATCATGCATTTTAACCCCTTCCCGTCCTTATGACGAGTTAACTTGTCATAAGAGCCTCAGCATTAGCGACCTTATGACGAGTTAACTCGTCATGCAGTCTAGCCGGCGGTGCGCTCCGTGTGCACCGCCAGCTAGTCTGCAACGGGTCCAGGACTAAGCCTCGCACCCCGAGGCAAAGCTCCTGGACCCGATTGGTGGATTTCCGGGCATGTGATTGCGTTGATTGAGTGATCACCGCAATAACATGCAAATTAGATGGCAAAGTCAGTGTGTTCACACACTGCCTCTAATTCACTCTCTGTGCTTCACATTCTTATAGTGACAGAGAGTGACCTGTAAGTAAAAATAAATTAATTAAATACAGAGGTTAAAAAAAAATAAAAAAATAAAAAATTAAAAAAGTTTTTAACTGTGATCAGTTTCCTTCCACTTTATGGCCCTCATTTAGTTTTTTTTTAACAGATTTTTTTATTTTTACAATTTATAAAGTTTTTTTAAATAAATAAAGGTAATTTTAATATATTTATTTAATACAATTTAACCCCTGCATGCCTGTTGCATGATTTTTACTGATCTGACATCGCACTCTTCAGAGTTTTTTTTCTGTATTTTTTGTTATGGGGGGTTTGGGAACCAATATTTTTCTTTTTTATTAGTTAGTTAATTACGGGGGATAAGTGGGTTAGTGTTGCACTAGTTATGTAGGTTATTACTGGGAAAATAATGGGGAAAAACTTTTTTTTCCTCAAAAATTTCCTCTTTTATATTTATTTTTTAATACTAAAATGTAAATCATTTTTATGTATAGGGTATCAAAAGAAAGCTCTAACTGTCCTTTAAAAAACAACATATAACTTGTATGTGTACGTTAAATGAGAGAGAGGAAAATTATGTTTCAAAAAACGCGTATTAAAAATTGAAAAACGCTCTGGTCCTTGGCCCAGGAAAATCCCTGGTCCTTAAGGGTTAAAAAGCACATCTGAACAGTGTATTATTTATAGATAAGACTGATATATAAGCCTGTCTAGTGCAATATATATACCTCCAGTATGTACACAGAGTTATATGAATTGCCCTGTGCAGAGGTATATATCAGGGCAGTGTGTGAGACATATCCTGTAGCCTGTCTCTCGCATATCTGTAGCCTGTCTCTCTCTGTCCTTTCTGTGGCGTCTCTCTCTCTGTCTTTTCTGTGGCGTCTCTCTCTGTCTTTTCTGTGGCGTCTCTCTCTCTCTCTGTGGCGTCTCTTTCTCTCTCTCTGTGGCGTCTCTTTCTCTCTCTCTGTGGCATATCTCTCTCTCTGTGGCATATCTCTCTCTCTCTGTGGCATCTCTCTCTCTCTCTGTGGCGTCTCTCTCTCTCTGTGGCGTCTCTCTCTCTCTCTGTGGCGTCTCTCTCTCTCTGTGGCGTCTCTCTCTCTCTCTGTGGCATCTCTCTCTCTGTGGTGTCTCTCTCTCTCTGTGGCGTCTCTCTCTCTCTCTGTGGCATCTCTCTCTCTCTGTGGCGTCTCTCTCTCTCTCTGTGGCGTCTCTCTCTCTCTCTCTCTGTGGCGTCTCTCTCTCTCTGTGGCGTCTCTCTCTCTCTCTGTGGCATCTCTCTCTCTCTGTGGCGTCTCTCTCTCTCTGTGGCGTCTCTCTCTGTGGCGTCTCTCTCTCTCTCTGTGGCGTCTCTCTCTCTCTCTCTGTGGCGTCTCTTTCTCTGTGGGGTCTCTCTCTCTGTGGGGTCTCTCTCTCTGTGGCGTCTCGCTCTCTGTGTGTCCTTTCTGTGGCATCTCTCTCTCTCTCTGTCCTTTCTGTGGCGTCTCTCTTCCCACCTTCCCCCTGTAGTGTCTTTCACCCCTTTCCCCTTGTAGTCTTTCACCCCTTTCCCTCTGTAGTCTTTCACCCCCCCCTTCCACCTCCCCCTGTAGTGTCTTTCACCCCCCCCCTGTAGTGTCTTTCACCCCACCCTTCCCCCTCCCCCTGTAGTGTCTTTCACCCCCCCCTGTAGTGTCTTTCACCCCCTGCCCTTTATGTCTCACTCACCTTGCTTTCTCCTGCTCCCCATCCCGCCACCGGAACTGCAACTGCAGCATCCGGCGGCAGCAGGCGAATTTCTTAAAGCGCGACGGCCGCCGAATTGCTTAAAGTGGCCCACCGCCACTTTAAGCAATTCGGCGGCCGTCGCCGCTTAAAGAAATTCGCCTGCTGCCGCCGGATGCTGCAGCAGCCGAACTCTTAAAGTGGCGGCCGCCGCCGCTTCACTTTAAGTGGCCAAGGCGGCCCCGGGGCAGGCGGCCCACCGGGATTTTTCCCGGTATCCCGGTGGGCCAGTCCGGCCCTGGGCTCGCTATATAAGAGCAAAATCCTATTGGTGCAATCGAGGTGCTCTGGCAAGACCCGTGGGTGCATTCTGGGTTCTCTGGCAAGACCTGTTGGTGAAACTTAGGTGCTCTGGAATATCTTGTGAGTGCAAGCTGGGTGGTGAGGCAGGTCATTTGGGGGCAAGTTATGTGGGTACAATCAGGTGTTCTGGGTGCAATGCAAGGGATGGTTGCAATTATGAAAGAAGGGCAGGCGTAATGGAGTAAAGGGGGCAGAGGAAGGAAATAAAAACAAGGAATGCATTTTTTCAAAATCATTTTATCATCTCTTATTACTCACCGCCTGTGACTGGCACAGTGTGGGGTATGGGGGTATGAATAAGGAGCAAATATAAAGCTCTATGTGCTTTTATATCTGTTCAACCTATGAACTGCATGCAATTTCCCTCTTCTGAGCAAAACAATAATGGTGCAGTGCTATGAGTCTGGCATATGTTTAATATACAGGAAGATTTTTTTTCTTTACATAGGCCCTGGTTGTTGGGAATTTAGTAATATAATCTGCTCTATAATAACGGCATTATGCTAATTATGTGGATTGAGCGGTGGGCAGAGCTTTGGGGGCAGTGGGTGTGGTAAAGGTTCAAGTAGGTGATAGGTGTGCTGCAAAGTGGCCCTGGAATTTGTTTTTCAAATGTTGGCAACTATGGGTGACCATGTCACTTTTTTATTAGGTAATTGGTTATATCACGCCTCCCAACTGTCAAGTGCAGGTTTTGGGAGTTAATCGCGCTATCCGGCTGAGCTCTACCTCTGTCCCGATTATCTTAGCACAGCAAGCCTGCATACATTTTTAAAACTCTTCTGTTTCTAGTAGTGCTGCCAGATTACGTGACAGCATTTATTGCATGGACTCGTGACATCCCAAACTCTGCCCCCTGGTGTCATGATTTGTCAGGGGCAGGAGTTTGTAGGTATCTAATACGCAGTGCTGCGGTCTGTATTCTGCACAATGCAATTCAGCAGTCTGCATTTTCCACAAGCAGCCATGATTAAGCCAGTGATGTGGTCACCCTCATAACATCCATTCAGGTGCCCCTGAATAAAAAGTTATTTGGTCATCCTAATTGCTCACCACTCATTTTTTTCTAGGGATGATTTTTTTTTTACAATCCCTTAAATGATAGAAGACACCCCAATATTACAGAAACAAATGTGAGGGCTAGAAAAGTTTGTAGTTTTTCTTTAAAAAAAAAAAAAAAAAAAAACAAAAAAACAAATCTGCTGTGGCCAGGCAGCCATATTCCCTGTGTATACATGTCTAGACACAAAGCATCACCATCAGTAATATTTGGATTTACACGTTGTTACCGTAACATAAGTAGTTAACTCACATGTGGCGCTTTTGTGTGTGCAAATAAAGCTTGTTTTGTTGAAATAAAAAAAAAATAAAAAAAAAGAAGCAAGAGGAGGACCTGAAGCAAGGCTGGCTGGGGATTGCAGAAGAAGGCAGGCAGTGAGAGAGGCGGGAGCACAGGGTGCAGCAGCCACATAGATATATATATATATACATTTATCGTAAGACAGACACACAGACAAGGGCAGAGTCTGTGCCAGGCCCTCAGAGCCTGCCTGAATGAGAGAGGCTCCTCACCTCAGCCCCATACAGGAAGGTGCCCCTTCCTGCCAGTCAGTACAGGACAAGCACAGCACCCAGCACAAAATGGACGGTTTCACCGGCAGCCTGGGTGAGTACGGGGGGCACCACGCTCATTGCATTGTCTGCACCTTTCCTTTGGCACGCCAGCAGTTAGGGGGACTAACCGTCCCCATGAAGCTCAGCCACCTTGCTGACAGAGCATCGTGAGAGTCCGCAGCCGCTGGGGCTGTCAGAAGTTAGCCATCACCGAGCTGAAAGATAGAGAGCTGCAGGAGGGAAAGGAAATTCAATGGCGGTGTTGCATGGTAAATGTATAATGCAGGGCAGCACACAGACTGGATATAGCTTAAGGCAGTGATGGGAAATCCTTCTCGCACTCTGGCAGTGTTTGGTGCTCAGCCAGACACATGGCATCATGGGAACTGTAGTCCACTACAACTGGCGTGCCAAAAACGTGTTTATCACCGCTAGGCTTCGAAGAGTGCTTGGTGGACAAGCAGAAAGCAGCTGTCATGTGTAGTAAATTTCAGCACTGGCTATGGCGACCATAATTTAGTTAGGGTTGCTTATAACAGATGCATGCTGCAGGGCAACAGGGATTTTGCTGTGCAATCCTTCAGTATGTGGTGTGTGTGTGTGTGTATGTGTATATATATATATATATATCTGTCTATGATTTAAGGGTGACATGGAACAGTTATCTAATTCTCACTTAGACATGCATTGTAGAGTAATAATGCATAGTGCATGGCATTGTAATATTGGGCTATGGTTTCAGAGCCTAATAAAAGGTAGCACTGTACATGTTTGCCATGGTCAGTGATACCCCAACTTTGTCAGGTGGAGATCCTCATATCATGCATAAAGGTAGAAGAGGGGGGGGGGGGTGACATTATTAATGTCATGGGGGAAATACAATAGAACCAGTGAGATTTTTACATCCTGATAAGGAGAGCAGGAATATCCCTGAGGGCCAAATCCTTCCCCTGATTTACCTGTTGGACATTAGTGACCTGGGGATGATGATTTTTTTTTAATTTTTTTTACATGTGTGAAGTCGGTCATGTCCTTATGGCAGGTCTGTCACCTTCAAAAGAGCAGCATTATTGCAGATACGGAGCATGTCATCAAATTAGTCTGCTCGTGTGTCTTTTATATGCTACCATTTAACATGCCCAAATGTTCTTCGTAAAGAAAGATATTTGGGTCTGTGCATATACTAGCAAATGCAATGTGAATTTTACTGGTTCTGTGCACGTCCCCTATTTGTGTGTAGTAGGGTAGGGCTGCATGCTCTATAGTCTGTAACTTGGCAGGTGCTGGCTTTATGGGGGGGGGGGGGGGGGGGGGGGGGATGGTGAGAATACCAGATTTTGGTATATAGGGAGTGTACACCAGTGGAAAGATTACAAATATATGTTCTGCTATGTCAACATGCCTAAGGCAAGAAGATCACAACTTTTGTCTAGGGAGGTGTATGGAAAATGTGTAGTGTAGAGCTTTATTTAAATCCTGTAGAATGCGTCTTTGAAGCATGCACCTATTTATAGGGTTTGCCTTTGCACTATATTTGTGTGATTAGATTTGATTACTGATATTACTGTTATGTTATCTTCATACATGTGTTTTTGTTTCCATATGTGTTACTAGATATACATGTTAATTTATTTAGAAATATATGGATAACATAGGGGCTGAATTCTAATTCTACTGTTATGCCCTACTTTTTACATTTTTAATTTTAACAATGGGATCCTAGTCAATTTATGTATTTTATGGCTATATTTTCATACTCTCTAGTATGTCAGTACTTGTTAACTGCCTTGTACACAGGGATGTAACATATTGCAGGCTTTTTAAAGCTTCCATTTTTTTTAAAAATTAATTTCTTCAGAATTGCGTCCTTCCTGCTGGGTTATCTGTTAAGGATAAAATAACTGTTTGTTCAATAGTATTGATTTACGTGAATCACTAAACCTTTTAGACTAATTAGGCAGTGGTTGTATGGGAAACTGGTCCATGTCTGAGACCAAATAGATTAACCACTTTTAATTCCACCGTGAGGAGAACCTATATCTGGCATTGAGATGTTGGATGTAGAATTGTATTGAATGTAGATTCAATAAGTGACTAGCTGAATACATACATATATTTAGTCGTCAGTGGAGTTGACCAGCTGCTCATGCTCTGTTCCATGAAAGCTTACTTTCTATAGTCATTTGTGCTGTTTTATGTAGAAATCTCCGTGTACATCTAGTGGTTTCTTACTTCAAACCTACAGTGCACAAAATCAGGTAATCTTGGGGGCCTGATGACATTTAGGCTAATCTTAACTAAAGTAACTATTTAGTTCATGCTTTATGTTACAATGATTAGAAATTGACGTTTTAAATGTCTCTGGAAAATAATTACTATCTAAATGAAAGTGTCTGTATTTCCTATACAAATTCCATCACGATTGTGTTCTATGTAGACAATACGGATTATGCATATCTGTCAAGCTAGGTATGTTGAATGGAAAATTGTCTTAAGGATTGTAATCTTGTAAGTTGGATAATATGTTAATTTTTTTTTTTATAGTTCTCTTTTTGACCAGATTAATATTATTATTTTTTTAACCCTGTCCAGAGTCATATTTGTGCATAAAAAATATAAGATAATTTTAACTCCATCTCCTCCTCAAACACCGTTTGTGTATTTAGCCTAACGCTTACTTATTTTGTGACTCCTGATTTAAGCATTCCTGTTCAAGTGTGTTTCAGGAATCCTGATTTAGTGTTTTTTTTTTTTTCCCTTGATCCTACTTGCATTGCTTAATAATTCTCAAAATCACAATTTGTATGGCTTCAAAACGTGTTTCCACCGTTATTTCTTGCTTGTATAACACATACACAAGCAACCATTGTGCATATTCCCTTTTGGATTATGAATAGATGTCTAACATCAGCTTTTTATGGTACCAATGTGTAGGAATAAATTTGAAAAAAAGTATTTTTAGTACTTTTTACTGCACATCTGAAACCCATACGTGTTTTTAATTTTTTGGTCTTTTTAGGTAGACGCCAATTTCTCTTATTTTTTCACCCCGGTGTTAAACTTTAGTTAGCTTAGGCAAATCGGATTTTTCCCTGTGTTTGTATTGGCTAAACTAGAAGTTCTCATTGTGTTGACATAAGTCCTTTTCACACTGCATGTTGTAAACACGCAAGATTTCTTCTCTCATGGTTACAGTTAATTATATTTTGTAATTAATCGAAGAAATCAACGTTTTTATAAATGTAAGTTTGACTGCACCCGCCCCCCGGTGTCGAATAGTAAGGGATGTGGGCCAACTGTTGCTAAAAGCATGCTATATAGGAAGTGAAACATTCGTTTGCGGGCAAACCATAAAGCAGATTGGTTATTTTGGTATTAGGTTTGCAATTTATTTTTTTTTATTTTTTTACAAAGTTTAAGTTTTACAAACTAACTTCATAGAACCTTTTTTTTTTTTTTTAACTATTTGATTTAGAATGATAATGTACTTTTCATGGCAATTTAGTTTCAGTTGCACTTTTTGTGCTTAAGTCAATGTCGTCGGAGCAGTGTATTTCCATATTTTGTTTGTTGGCAAAATGATTTGAATGTGTGCAAAATATGCAAACGTGCTTTGTAGTGTTCCAGAGTTGTAGAATACTCATGTGAGATCCATAGTGTTGCATTGTTTTCATTTCTTTCCAGTCCTTTTTTGTAGTTTTAGAATCTTCTTATCTGATGTATGTCTAAATGCATGGATTCATTGGTGAGTTGGTGTAATAATATATATCTGTACATAGCTATTAACTTGATAATTTTTATTTTGAAAAAATATAAAATATAAGAAGGTCCCATGAAAGCATATATTATCAAGTATCAAACATATCTCGTACTAGTTTTATGAGCTGAATTAATTTCCTCAAATACTTTGGAAATGTTCCTTGACCCTTCAAAAACATGTTTTCTTCTGTATGTGATGGACACATTTTTGTCACTTATCATAAAGCTATTGCTGCTCGAAAACCACAGTGATATCCAGACACCTAATAAATCAGTTGAAGACTGTGTCAGATTAAAACTTAGTCTTTACTTAATCCCATAAAAGCATCAGGTGTATATATATCCATTGTCATGCAACAGCACATAATATTTTCGGAGAAATCCCCAAAGATCCTGGAAGTATGATACTACAGATGCCTAATGCGTTTCATCTGAGATGGCCTTAATTGTATGACACATTAATAGTATTTGACTCTGTGACCATGTAATGCTCGGCCCATACAGTGTCTAAAGGTCTCCAATATTGCTTATATTGGAGATTAAGCTAGAAATCTATATTTAAATACATTAAAATGTAGACTAAGCAATTAAGCTTCCATGCAAGGAAAAATGTTTTTAGGTTCTGTTTTTATTTTAGCTAAATGATTTAGAAAATGATTGCAAAAGCTTTTATATTTTAATATTGCCTTCGATGGACTGTACACCCCAAAGACGTTCCTTCTTGTAAAAAGAACAATATGTACATGTAAGACAAGACGTACGTGTAAGAAGTCACATATAATATGGGATGCACTGTCGTCTCCGAGAGTAAGTTGTACATGAGGTTGAGATGATGACATCCTGGAAGTTAAGAAAAAAAAAACATGTATGTAATCAACGTTTCCAAACATTTGCGGGAATCCAATAAATGGACATGTTACTTAACACTGCATTGGCTGGTCATCCTTTTGACTCCCAATTGGAAGTGATTTTAGAAAGAGACAGTTGATTTGTCACTATTGTGCCGACAGCATCGATTTGGAGAGAGGCTGTGTATAACAAATATAGAAGCACTGTTCATTTCTCCTGTTTGTTCAGATCTATTTGTTTACAAGCACCATGTGTACATTGGGAAAGAAATCAACCTTGTAACGTATCAGCTGTTTAATAGCAGATGCTCCAATAGCAGAAAATCCATGCATTAATTGTGTTTTTTTTGGCTATATATTAAAACTGACATATTGGGCTTCTTTGCTGGTTCCTGTTATTTTGTAAAACAAAATTCCATTACCATCATCTCTTGGAATCCCGTCGGACTGCTCCAGTACGGATGCATGGGGACAGGAGTACGGATATGTGCTTTGCTGTGCCTTTAATTGCTTTATCTTCAATGAAGAAAACACTTGGGGATTTTAGCTTAAATTTTCGGACCCAACTGCATTAGTGATCCAAATAGTTGTTAAATTCGGGCTACTTGGAGACCACAAAATATATATGACCAAAAATTGTCCCGAAATTTCAGATTGCGAGGCAAAATAGACTATAGTGAGTAGCTGAAATTTCCCTACAAACACTGATCTGGCCCCATTTCAAGCCACATCCATCTATATTGCACATATGCAGTTATGGAGCTGGAGGCTCAGGTTTTAAAATATTAGGGGATAAAGAATAGGGTATGCTCATAAATGTCCATGTTTTGTTTTGGGAAGGAGCCTTTGGAGGAACAATGTGGTCATCCAGTGGTTTTGTTTTAGCCATTGTATTGGTAGTTTAGCACCTACAAACAGTACACCTCATGCATATGTCTCTATTTTCTGGCTATTACATCACACACAGTGTATAAAAAAAACTGAACTTCCTAGTAATCTGTTACTGAGACCACGAATCCTCTGAATCTCAGTTAGTCGCTAGTGCAGAACCTAGTGTGTTAACTTATTTTAGGGCAAACGTTTTTAAAGAGATTTATCAAATATTGTTACCCCTTTATTGTACAATAGCTCTTATATTTTTCCCCAGTAAATCTATTTCCTACGGGTTTAACCCACAAAGATAGACTTATTTAATCTACTGTGCTAGTTTTTCTGCTCCCCTGAGCAATAGTATTATTTTAATACATAGGACAGGGTGGATTTCATTAAAATCCCTTGTCAGTAAGACGGGATTTTTTATTTTAAATATAAAGACTATTTCTTGTTGATAGTTATAATCTTTAGTATTTTTGAAATCGGATGGAAATTGTAATATTTATAACCTGTCCTATTAGTAAAACAGTTCTATCAGAATTGATTTTAGTTTAATTGGTTAATCACACATATTTGGAGAACCACTTAAATTACTTTATTTAACTAAGCAGCAATCACATTATATAGAAGTGATAATTTGTGACGGTAATGTGTTGTTCTTTGGGAATAGATTTGCAGTAGGATTAAGGTCTTTTCCTAAACGTTGTATATTTTATACCATTTTTTTACAGTGAAAAAGCATTTCAGTTTAAAGAAATGTGATATAAATAAAAGTCAGAGTTTTTATTTTTTTTAATCCACCCTGGCATTAGATAAGGCTCAAATATGCAGAATTGTTGTATATTTAATTATGCAATATAAAGTATATGCTTCTATATCCCGTTTTAATAAATTATTAAATCAGTAAAAAAAATCTGAATACTTTCATTCGTTTCTGACTATCTTATATTTCCGATAACCTTCTACCTATCCCATGCATGCTTAAACTCCTTCACTGTGTTAACACTACCATTTCTACTATAGGGCTATTCCATGCATCCACTACGCTCTCAGTAATATAATTTATTTCTGATATTATTTTCAACGCGCCCCCCCCCCCCCCCCCCCACATTTTAAACTATGCCCTCTTGTTGTGGAAATATTGGACCCGACCTCCTTTTATCCTGTTCTCAATGTGATTTGCACATTCATTTTCAGTTCTCATAGCTCTGCAGATGCCTGCGTGGTTGGGTTTTGCTTTTTATCCTTTGTGGTCTAGTATGTGCCATGAATGTGATGTATTCTCCACCCCAGCAAACACACGCACAGGAACTGTCAAATCTACCTCCACATGACATGGGACATCACAAACACTCTTGGGTAAACCTTAGCTTGCTCACATGGTTACCATTTTTCCAAAGGCATGGAAACTGCATGAGATGGTCAATAATAAATACATAAATGCTCTGACAGTTTAAGGACTGAGTGCTATACCTGACTGAAATGTTCCAGGACTTGGCTGGCATTTGTCACACATACATACAAATATTTATTTTCTTTATCACGGTTTGTACTGCACTGTGACATGTTAAGCAACCAAAACAAGGGGGAACTGTTAAGTGACATACATCACCAAATTTCAGTGCTCACCAAGCCTAAATTAGAAATATATTTATATTCTTGTTTTGAAAATACATTTGAAAGGTCAGTGGCGCTTATATTGGCCATAACACTAGACTACTTATTACAGGGTTTGACAAATGTAATTTTGTTTTAGGAGCCAAACAGCACATACACATACATTTTATTTTTTTAAAGAGAAAAGAATGGTGCACGTTTCAAAGTGTCCCTGCCGCTTTGCTGGATTGCAGGGGAAGGGGACCCTAAGTTTCAGCTTGGTCTGCCAGGCACAGACCATCTTAGAACCCCATCCTGTTAAACGGTGAGTGTCATGTGACTTGGATGTCACGTGATATCCGACACTTAGGCTTTGAAGTGTGAGGGGGCGGAGCTGGCAGTGTGTGCAGACCTGCACATACTGTTCCCTTGCTTTGCGCACAACATAAACCCCCCCCCCCCCCATTAGTCCCAGAGGTGCCAAGTAGAGGGTGCCATTACCCAGGTGCCAGGTATCATTTCCTGGTCAACGTGGCGCCCTGGCTTTGTTGAGCCCTGACTTTATGTACTTTTAGAATTAAAATGGACCTGTATCTGAAAATTACATTTAAACCCAGAGAGACTAAAAAACAAACAAAAAAACAACCCAGCCCACCTGTATCTTGTGATAAATGTTAAAATAATATGTATCCATTAGCTGAATAAATATTTATTTTTAATGTCTTTGTAGAAATCCAGGTCTTTTTAAATACAAGGAACTGGAAAACCGTGGTATTTTTAACATTTCACACTTTGGCTCTAAAATGATTTGCTGGGATTACACCCCAATCGATTTTTAAATGTGTATATAAATTAGGTCTTGCTAAATATGTGTGGACTTCAGGAGATAAACCGCCTAATATAAAGTTGGGATTTTAGGAGCCAGGGATTTGTGAATGCCAGGTACAGATTGGTTGGTTTAAAATTGACCTCTGGAGAGAATCCATTATACATGATATGTTGAAATGTATTAAATGTATTTTATTATCATAGAAAACTATGTAGTGTATTCCTCTATTACAAGATCTAAATGATCCTTATATATTTTCTTTAAACATTAAAGTTCTGGGTGACATTCCGCTGCACATAAGATTATTCTTTGCATACCAGATAATCAAAATAATATCTTTATAAGTCTGCACTAGGCAGAGCTGCTCTATCCCTCTCTTTTTATTTCACTTTTCTTCCTTGCAAATGAACAGGCATCTTTGTGTTCACAGTGTGTAAAATATACATGGAAAAATAATATATGGAATGAACACCTGGTCATGTGAGTTTAAGCAGCTGATGTTTTAAAAGCTCTGTCAATGTGTAAATTACTGTTTCACCAGGTGTTTCCCTATATACATTCCTTGATTATTATTATTTTTTTTAAACTGTGATGTGTGAAGATGGGAACTAGTTGTGTCAATCTGCACTGATTTGTTTTCTAGGTCTGGCAAACTGCCTTGAAGATTTAAAGGCATAGTCTCATTCTTTATTGAACATTTTCTTGATTTCCATGATGACTGCTCAACTTTTAACACTTTGCTCTAGAATTGATATTTATACTTTAACCGCCATAGTTAGAAATGTCTATTTTGTAATCATTTTCTGTTCAGGACATTTTGTGTGAATGCTACTTGTAAAGTGCAGCGTAACCTTGAGGACCATTAATAATTACCATCTATAAAACATTTTATAAACACAGTACACCGAAAAGGAGCACCCGTTTTCTTACTTGGCATGTGTGCAGCTATGCAGCTCAGTTGGTAAATGCCCGGACTCCTAGGAGCGAAAGTATGAACCACATTGGAAGAGCGGCACCATACTGGAAAGGACGCTGCCATGTTGCTGGCAAGAACTTTGGAAACAGCGAATCACTGCTTCCTTCACTCTGTTGTAGTTGCTAGACTGACCCTAGTGGCAATATTCTGACTTTAAAAAGAAAATGCCACTTTAGGTTATGGAGTAAAAATAGTAGCTCACATTTATTCACTGGTAAATATAACCCAGAAACAGGACAGTGTACAACAAATTCCCCTTACCCGTTCCGCACTCAAGGTTGGCAAGCGATAACCTTGAGTGCAAAACACGTAAGGTGAGTTTGTTGTACACTATTCATCGATACATATAACCCAGAAACCAGACAAATATGCGCTACTATTAGAAACTATACGCAGATTTCCTCTTTATTCTCATCGTGTGAGGAGTGCCGCTGCTTTTTGTGTGTCTCACTATTTTTTACTCTATACTGATCTGTGGCAAAAGAAGCATCCTGGTTAAGCTGAGCACCTTCTTACCATGGCGGTTATTACCTTTTAACTCAGCATTAGTTAATCACACAGAATCGAATGGTGTACTGGTTGGGATCGTGTTGCATTGTAGACTATTGCATGTAGACTATTCTTATTACTTTAGGTTATTGCCCTATTACTTTATAAAAAAAAACGTAAACAAGGGCTGTTTCTAAACTTAGGGCAAATATCAGAAACTATTTTAGGTGCGGTTTTAATTGTGTAAAAGGTTTTTCAGGACAAAGTTAAAATTGTCATATTTTGATTTAAAAAAAAAAAAATGATAGCATTATTTTCATCATATCTTTATAACTTTCTATCGTTTTTTTTATGGCAATAGAACCAATATATAATATATGTGGATACATTAAATGAGAAAGTTACATTTAAACAGAAAAACCAAAGAAGTGTACAACCGGCCTCCATCCTTCATGGGATAAAGGACTACTGTAGTCATTGTTATACATTGAAGGACAACTGTCAAGGCTAAAATAACATTGCTAGAAATAACTTGTTAAACCTTGTTACACATGCTGTCCCTGTCAAAGGAAAGCCGGTCAATACAAATTGTTCAGATATCTTACCTTTTGCCAGCGCTTGCTGCTCGTACAAGAGCTGCCATCTTTTCCATTAGCTTGGGCTGGATTTCCGACGCTTTGACCCAAGTTTCCTGCAGTCGTGTGGGGTCACATATCATCATGCTGTCAAACATAAGCGTGTGCATCGCACAGCTTGTAGACTTGAAACACGGCTCAGAGGGAGATCTTGTAAGTGACCGTGCGATCTCACATGACATCACATGTGGGAACCGCGAGGAGGGAGGTTAGACTGCAAAGGATCTTGGGTTGGAGTGTTGGAGATCTGACCCAAAATAATAGAAAAGATGGTAGCGCTGCTAAAAGGTAAAATATCTGCACAATTTGAATTGACCTGCTTTGTTTGGAAAGGGGAATCACACGAGCAGTGAGCGGTTTGATGATAGGTTTACTGCACAGCATTGCAGCCAAGGCGCTCACTGTGAGCGCGCTACTTCAATTAAAGATTTAAAAGTTACAGATAATTTAGTGTCCCTGATTAACTCTACAGAGCATGTTAAATAGGCATTTTGACATTTTACCATTGCTTCATCTGTAAATATAAAGGGTATAACATGTATAAATAGAAACATCTTACCACCTCAAACAACAAATACCAGTTGGAAAGGATGTACTTCAGAAACTTGTATTTTTATTTTTTTGGCCTATGTGCAGTTTATTAAGTTTCCTTTTTAAGGAGCTTTGTATAGCTGTTTGCTTATTATTGTGAATTTCAGTCATATTCCTCTTATTTTGGGACTACGTGTTTTTTATTTTATTTTTTGACGCTCTTTTCCATAAATATTTATTTTAATTGTAGTGTTCCCGTACATCAAAGACATTCTGATCATATTAACTTGCCTGGTGCAAAAGATACTTTATATAAAGGAAGCCTGTATCTAGGAATCCTCTCTGGGTTTTAATTATAATATTAATAATCAAGCTAGTTTCCATTTAAGATGTTGTAAACTTAGTGTGGTTCCTGTTAAACTGTAAACAGCCATGAGGTTGCAGCTTTTTAATGTATGTTGTTTCAGCTCCATTTACAGGTTTTGCAATCCTGATTATCAAGGTAAAATGTTACCTGTGCAGAGGCAGGCGTCTGTAATCCCAGTCTTGTAAAATGCACTTTGACATCCCTGCAATAAAAATATATTTTCTCACATTACAAAGTGCTTTATGTATAACCTGCATGTTTGTCTTGGTTGCATGTCCAGCAAGCCAAAGCTGCGACTGAAATGCCTGAAGAATGTGGGAGCCAGCCAAATATGTTAAACACTTAAGTGCCAGCAATAGAGGAGTTAAGTTATCTTGGTCAATCATTTTTCTTTTTCGCTAATCTATAGGAATTTCACAAACAGGTTTTTTTTCCTTTGTTTTTTTTCTTTTCTTTTATGAAGTCTGCCTCTAGCTGTCTTTTGAGTTTATTTATGCTCAGGTTAATATATAATTTTTTTATTTTTTTTTTAGTGATAGAGTCAAGGACTTCAATACTTTTGTTATCTGCTTTGTTGCACCTAGAAATAATTACATTATGTCATTGCGGACAAAGGTATATGATGAACATGGACTAGCAGTTGCTTGTGACCTAATTAGATTTATGTTTTTGAGTGCGGAAATTCAGTTACCAATAAACATGTACTTCCAGATAACTTAATGTGACAGGATTTGCCATTTCAGGATGGAGACTTTACTGTAAATCACACTCTACATTGTAGCATTCATTCGAATTCTTATAGGATTCCTTATAACTACTGCAATGAACAGTGATTTCTGACCACTATCATGAGCGAAGAAACAAGCTTCTGGAAACGGTACTGCTGGCTACTGACATTTTGTCAAACCTTGCCTGAAGATGCCTTAGGAAATGTGTATAGGCCCAGAAAATCTCCAGCTTTTGAATTAACCCCTTGGTGACCAGACTATTTTTGCTGTCTTACCCTTAGTGACAGAGGCTATTTGTAACACTTCTGCAGTGTTCTTTCTCATTTAATGTTCTCACATGTTATATATTATATCTGCATAACAAGGGTTTTTATTATCACCATATTGTAAAATTTATAAAAAAAAAATCACAAATGTAATTGGGGAATAAAATAAATACCTTTTAGAACTTTGACCTGAAAAATCTTTTATACAATACAAACGGTAAAAAAGAGCCCTGGGGATAATTTAGGTTTAGAGATAGTTTGGGCTTTTTTTGTGTGTCTGCAGTGTTGCTGACTGCCTCTAGAGGCAGTCTAGCAACAAAAGTGATCTCTTTAAAAGAGCGACGGAAGTGATCTCTGATCAGTTCCATCACTTGTCAACATTAGGGCATCGCCTTATTGGAGGGGGCATTTGCTGCTTTCCAATACAATGTTTCTTAATGCCTTGATATCGAGGCATTACAGCAACACTGTTTGGTGCAAGTTACACTGTTTGGTAATGCAAGTTGCTGTATGAAATAAAAGTAATGTAGTGCCGTCTTCAACTTTTTTGATATACATGTTTTTCTTTCCTCCCCATCATGAACAAATTGTCAATTTGTATTGCATTAAAACTCCCCATTATTCTCAGTCAGCTAAGGACTGCCTGATCTGGGGACGTTGTCATGTAACTATTGGAAAGAAGTCTTTTTGGGGGGGGCCTTACCCTATAATCTCAGTTTTGATTTTGTTTTTCTTAGGTCATGCAGACAAAAGCAAAATGTGTTGTGATTTTAGTAGTCAAAAAACAACAAACAAAACTGCTAGTGTTAGTACATTCCAGCTCTCTGCACGGATATAGTGGCGATATTGAATGCTTCAGGACTGGATTTGTGCGTTACATTTGAGCGAGACAGGTTATCCGCTCCTATTGTGTCCTTGTGTCTAATATTGCATTGCCATCAATTGTATTTATTGGGTGCCTGCTCTCCTGTTATACAGATGAATAGCCGGAATTGTGGCCACTTCAGGCTCTGATGTGCACTGTGGTTTTCCATGAAAACAAACATTAAATGAGTTTCAAAATGAATTGGAAAGTTGGATTGGCTTGATCTACCATAATGTCAAGCTGCTCAGTGGGGTTGAGATCTGGCCACTCCATTATAGACAGAATACCAGCTTCCTGCTTCTTCCTTAAGTAGTTCTTCCATAGCAGGAGCTGTGCTTTGTGTCATTGGCGTCCATTTCCTTCAATAATATGACAAGTGCCGTCCACGAGGTATGTCCTGGCTTTGCAAAATGGAGTGATAGCATTCATTCTTTAAGATCCCTTATCTCTTGTACAAATCTCCCACTTTACCACCACCAAAGCACCCACAGGCCATCACATTGCCTGCACTTTGTTTGAGAGATGGCATCAAGCACTCCTCCAGCATCTTTTTATAATGAATGTTATTCTTTGGGATCCAAATACCTCAAACAGATTAGTCACCCATAACTTCCAATCTTCCACTGTCCAGAGTTTTGTTGTTTTGCCATGTTAATCTTTCCTCTTATTAGCCAGTCTGCGGGCCAGCTTCCCGATGGGGCCTCTTCACGCTTGACGTTGAGACCAGTGTTTTGTGGCGACTATTTAATGAAGCTGCCAGTTGAGGACCTGTGAGGTGTTATTTTTTTTTCTTGCTCGGTTATGCACTGGGGCTTTTCTACTCCTCATTCTGGTTAGAGCCAGCTATAAAAGTGGAGACAATCCACAAGGACGTTCCATCAGTTTCCGGTGTCATTGCCCCACTTTATAAAGCTTTGCCTTAACATTTTGTATACTGAACCCTTGTTTTATCTCATACATTACCATTTATTTACATAGCACTTAGTACAGAACATTGACGGGATACTACATATTATGTTAGACAAACAGAGACGGACTGATACAAGAGTTTAGAAAAACAAAACATGTCAGCTGAAATCAGCCCTTCAATTTATTGCGCCCTAGTTCCAAAACATCTTTAAATACAGCACGCCCAGGATATTGGATACTAGACGGATACTAGACGGAAAAAGCTTGAGTTTCTTTCCTTCACGCCATAGGGTAAATCAGTAGTCCGCAGTTGTAGTGAATAAGTCCTGCATCTGTTACAACCTCCGACTACCTTTCTACATGCAGGACATCTCGTTACTGAGCGGTCGGAATTACCGTGAGATCCGGCGTGCCGCGAAGGAAGGAAGCTCTGATGAAGGCCTTTTTCCATATAGTATCTGACGGTCTGATTCTCATTAACAGCTGGTAATTTGGAAGTTATCTCTGGATAGTCCATGACTGGTGGAAACACTTTAGTTTACAGTCTGTGCAATATTTGCCAATTATATTCCTGTAGATGGTAGAACACTCGTTGATTGTGCAATAAAATACAGGATCAGTTTGATTCATTCTCATATATGATAAATATATATAACTGTGCAATGGATCACACCATGTATAGGGAATATGTTATGTGCAATTGTGGAATTAACAATTCTGGTCAGATGAGGGGTTATATGTATGGTTATAGAAATGTGATCATTTTTAGGTGTTTTATTTTTTTTCACATGTTGCTTTTTGTAAAAATGCATGTTTTATATATTTTTCTGAATTAATAAGGCCGATATTCTAAGTCCTGCGAGTGTTGTATATAAAGATCTACTCGGGGAGAGGTCTTTTATCCTTTCCCATGAGATACATAAGGTAGAAAGCTCTGCAATCTTCTTGAAGCTCGGTTTCTTTTTATCATTTGTACATAAGGACAAAACATATTTGTATAAATTTGACTGAGCCAATTGATCCAGCTCCCATTTTTACCTTTTTGTTCTTTATGCATTTTTTTTCCAAAAAAATATTTATTTTGAAGCTAGCTGCATCTTAGCCTTTTCTCTTAAAGAGCAGGAAGAGTTGATATTAAATTACCAAATTCCTACTCTGAAAAAAAGTGCAGATGCTTTTGAATAGTTCCAGATGTTACAATGTTACTTTTTAAAATGGATTGAATTTCTTTAGAACTTTAAATATGTGCAGCATTTTACATAATTTACGCCATAACAAACTGTTTTGTTTCTAAAATTAAACATTTTGGGGATCAGCTGTATTACAAAGGCTCCTGAGGTTGCAGTAACATAGATCTCTATTCAGGCTAACGGTTTTGGGATTGTAAATACTAATTATCCGTGATCTACACAATATTCTGTGGTGGTGAAAATATTTGTATTTAGATCTACTGTGACTCATGCATGTAAGGTATTGCTGTGATTGCAAATTCCCACAAATAATACACTGGTTATTTTAGCTAGAAAGAATTCATCAACACTGACGCACTGTTTACGAATGGCATTTGGATAATCGCGGAGCTATTTGTTTAGTATGCCTTCCTATTATCTGCATGGATGTACATCTGCAAGGGTTTCACGGTGGAGCCTTCTTGCCATGGAGGTGATCTGAAAAAAGAGGAAATGCAATGATAAATCTCCAGAGTAGTGATATATTTATAGTTATAAATACAATACACCTGCATTAAATGGGTGCAGTGCATAACCTTCTATGGTTTTCAAACCTTTTCTGTCTAACTACTGTTTGCAAACAGCACAACATAGGGCATTTTTCAATGTGTATGATGAAAGGCAAACAGACATTATGACCCCTTCACGACAATGGACGTGTCAGGCACGTCCTGCCGGGAACTCCGTTCCCGACAATGGACATGCCTGGGATGTCCTGCTGGGAACTCCGTTCGGAACAATGGTTGATAAAAACAACATATAATTTGTATGGGTACAGTATGTGAGAGAGAAGAAAATTACAGCTAAACACAAACACCCCAGAAATCTCAAAACGGCTATTGTCAACAAGGGAAAGTCAAGGTAAAAATGTCTTGTCACTAAGGGGTTAAAGGGACTGTCTGGTGATCAAAATGCATCATCTGAAAGTTAATGCATATTAATGTGCTTCCAAAGTACCTGCAGTAACCATGCAGAGTAATCAATGGGGAGGGCTTGAGTCAATTATTAAAAATGTGATTTATGCACAATGCCTGCATCAATCCACACTGGAAAAAGGCCTGTACCCTATACAAGCAGTGATCTCAGTTTGGAGACTAGATTGTCCCTTTAAAGTTGAATGCAAAATGTAACATTCTAGAAAATAATTGTCTTCTGTTGTGTTTTCCCCCCCCCCATTTCTTTTATAACTATAGATACAACCTCTATCATTGTGAGCACTAACTCAACGTATGTTAAGAAGAAATTTTTGAGACCCACAAGACAACGTGACAAATTAGAGCAGTTTGGTCATTTGCGAGAAGTGCCTGATCAATCTGTTACGTTAAACTAAGTAGCTGCATGGTTCAACTTACCATTTGTGTTGACATTTGTTCAGACCCCAGTTTCTTCACCAATTTAGTGACTGCAGAACGCAATGCTGGCTTTGAATGTTAATATGTCCTTGTCAAGTGACCTTAGCGTTCAGTCCTGGACCAAGCCACCAGGGGGCAATATAACCTAATCTAATCTGTTCATTCGCTAGCCTTGTGATAGTAGACAGGGGGCAGGGTGGGAGGAAAGCATGATGGCACCCTGTTTATTGGACGTGTTGTAGGTGAGGTTTTTCATTAGACATGTGCACTCCTGTATTCCCGCCCAAACATTTTCTAGTAGCATTTTTACTTACTTGAAGAGCGGGAGGCAGGGCCGCTAAGTTTTAAGTCGGTGTGATTTTTCTTTTTGGCTGTGTTTTTAGCAGCTGTTACCTGTAGCGCTGGAAGGATTTGTGAATTTGCATTTCCACACACAAATCTATTTTATGGCAAGTAGAGATAATGATCATATTACAGGCGTGTCTCCTGCAAAAAAAAAGTCATTGCTTACACCATCACCTACATAATTGGACATTAGAAGAAACACTACAAAAAGTTCCTCCAATGCTTTAATAATAAATTCTAGCATGCGATAAAATAGTAATAAATGCTCCACTTTTGAATGTTATGTTGTACTGAAGTATTAAACCAGAGAGCATGTTTACTTTCTAGCATCCAAAATCCTTTTCTCTGAGGCTCTCGCTGATCATTCACACTCATGAATGTCACAGCAGGAGAGACTGGACTTGGTCAATGGCAAATACAAGCTGCTTCGCTTGGCCTACAAAAAGATTTACGCCTTTATTCATAAAAGAGCAAATCATTTTTTCAACTCTCCTGTCCTCTAGCGTTTTGTTTCAAATTCCCTTCAGTTCTCTGTTTCATGAATACAGCCCCTAATATTGTCAGACGGTATGACTGGCAGGGTTTGGCACTAGAGTTTCTGTTTGCTATAGTAGAGCCGTCCATTTGGCCAATCATCCTTTTGCAATGGACATTTTACTGTATTTCATTTCAGAGGCATTCATTTTGACATATATTAGGTTAATACCAAGAAAGCCCGCAGTGATTTAAAATGACATTGAGAGGCATTGCTTCTTATAACAATATAGTGAAAACTTTTTTTTTTGGGTTGTTCTGTGCATGTAGATGGTCACTGATTTTATTATTATTATTATTATTATTTTTTAATATAGGCCGATCTGGCCCGGAATGGTTACTTAATATAGCTGCTTTCATTTACTCACTTAATGACCTCATCATAGATATAGACTTTTCGTCCATAATGTAAATTAAATTAGGTGAGTGGGCAGAAATAGTGTCCCCCGAGTGCTCTGCTTAGTCTGTTCGCAGTTCCAGAGCACTCAGGAGCTCTGAGGCATGCTCAGTCATCTAATGCGACGTCGGGACCAAAAGTGCCTTCTTATCATGTATGGAGATAATTTAGTTGTGTAATCCCACCTCTTACATGATGTCCCTTCCAAACTTTTTGATAACTTTTTTTTTTTTTATCTTCTTCTTACACCTGACAAATAGCTATCATGTCTCCTACTCGATTGACTGCATGCCCCCCCCCCTTTTTTTTTTTTTTCTTATAGCTTTTGTCTTTTTGTGATTTATTTTTTTATTTTTTTTTCTAATACGAAATAACGTTTGAAGCAAATCTTTGGGAAGTATTGAAATTTTGAAAAGTATTTTAGAAAGTTTACTTGAACACACAGTTACTAACTCTTTTATAGAACCAGGAAAGCACATGGATGTTACATTAACATATGCAAGGACTTTATTTGTATGTTTTCATTTTTTTTTTTTCTCTCCTTCTTTTCACTTTTTGATTCTGAATATTATCCATCTCTTGCAGTAATTGTTAAGATTTTCCTTGTTTTTGGCATCTTGGCACATCTTGCCGCCATCAAAAAAAAGTTTTCTATTCTGTTTTTAGCACAATACATTAAACTTTTCTTTGACTGCGCATGATCCAAACATGTGATACAGACCAATGTAAAATCCATGGAGTTAATGTTTTTCAGACGGCATCTTTTCTGTGGGATACTTTCTCACCTCTATCAGCAATCACTGTGACCTAAATACACTTGCATCGGGAAACTGAACCTGTTCATAATAAGATGTGTATGTCTAAGACACTCCTGTCACAGTATTACTACAAATCATGCTCTCATTGTTATAATCATTTATCTAGCATTGCCTCTATTTCTAAGGCTGGAGTTAAATGGAGCAAGAGTAAAATACGTTGTGTATGGTTCTGTGGCAAATGACACACATAATTGTTTTCTTAGAAAAATGAACCTACTGTTTTGTGGTTTTACAAGAACTGGTCTCAGCAGCAAAAGCACAGATTACTGCATGTTTGGAGACCAGTTTTTCAAGTTGAGCTACCTGTGTTAGAAATACAAATAATAATTTATATATATATATATATATATATATATATATATATATATATATATATATATGACAGACAGATCCAAAAGGAATGCAGTACTAAAGTACTTTGACGTAGTGGTGGGCTCAGCATAATATGGCCATATATGTGACTAAATCTCCAATTTTGTTATCTTAGAAAGACAGGTGTTTTTAAGTAGCTTTAAAGAAACCTATAACTTTAAGAGTTTTTCTCCTACCTGCTTTTAAATGAGTGTGCTGTTCTCTTTGGATTTTGTATATATCTGTGTGTGTGTGTGGTGTATGTTGTGTGTGATTATTTATATATATATTTTAACCCACCCACAGCAATTTTAAACAGACAAGATTAACAGGTGTAAAAGCAATGCTTGGCACAATATTTGGATAAATGGCTTGCTTGTGCATCTCATTTCTTTGAATTAAGGGAACTTTACAGTGCATCTATCATGTACACAATGAATCGAACCCCAGCAATTCCATGCATTAAAAGTTAAACTTGAAGTTTTTTTTTTCCTGCTTCCCCAAAATGGCTACTGGAGCAGCTCCCATTCTCTTATTATTAGGGCGTTCCTTTCCTTGCTTAAAGCTATCAAATATAAGCCTTTTTTCTTCTCCCTTATGCATTCAATTAAAATATTATCCAGGATCTATACAGCCAAAGTGGGCTAAGCTTCATAAAATGCCAAACCTGGATCGGATTTTGATCAAAAGGGTCTGCAAGCTGCCCACATGACCTTCTTGGAGAGGACAGAAATAGTGACTTAAAGAGGAAATTGGACCAAAGAGGAAGATTTGGTAGTAAATGGAAAAAATGTGTCAGGACAGTATTATCACCTGAGAAGTCAAAGGACGGCATATTGCATGTGAATGAGGCCAAATCCTAATGTAAGGATCATGACATGGATAGGAAACCACTTATAGCACAAATGTAAACAGTATTCGTCTAAGAGCATATTGTGAATTTGATTTATACAGCAGTGTGATCGTCATGGGCAAAATGGCATCCATGCATGACTTACGGTAATGAGGAAGCATTTTAGTGGTATCCTGCCTTTATCTTCAGCTGATCAGAGATCTGATTTAAGAGGCCTTGGGCATGTCTGCATCCTGTGCATTCATACATGACACATGATGTCAGACAATTACATGGTCATACATATTAATGATTCAGCATTATGTTAAATGGTAATAGTGGATTACAGCATTGCTTTAATGCAGGGCTTGACAAATCCTAGGCGGCATGGCGCCTAATACGAGGGACTGCCGCCTCCTAATACGAGGGACTGCCGCCTCCTAATACGAGGGACTGCCGGCGCCTAATACGAGGGACTGCCGGCTCCTAATACGAGGGACTGCCGGCGCCTAATACGAGGGACTGCCGGCTCCTAATACGAGGGACTGCCGGCGCCTAATACGAGGGACTGCCGGCGCCTAATACGAGGGACTGCCGCCTCCTAATACGAGGGACTGCCGCCTCCTAATACGAGGGACTGCCGGCGCCTAATACGAGGGACTGCCGGCGCCTAATACGAGGGACTGCCGGCGCCTAATACGAGGGACTGCCGCCTCCTAATACGAGGGACTGCCGGCGCCTAATACGAGGGACTGCCGCCTCCTAATACGAGGGACTGCCGCCTCCTAATACGAGGGACTGCCGCCTCCCAATACGAGGGACTGCCGCCTCCCAATACGAGGGACTGCCGCCTCCCAATACGAGGGACTGCCGCCTCCTAATACGAGGGACTGCCGCCTCCTAATACGAGGGACTGCCGCCTCCTAATACGAGGGACTGCCGCCTCCTAATACGAGGGACTGCCGCCTCCTAATACGAGGGACTGCCGCCTCCCAATACGAGGGACTGCCGGCTCCCAATACGAGGGACTGCCGCCTCCCAATACGAGGGACTGCCGCCTCCCAATACGAGGGACTGCCGCCTCCCAATACGAGGGACTGCCGGCTCCCAATACGAGGGACTGCCGGCTCCTAATACGAGGGACTGCCGCCTCCTAATACGAGGGACTGCCGCCTCCTAATACGAGGGACTGCCGCCTCCCAATACGAGGGACTGCCGGCTCCCAATACGAGGGACTGCCGCCTCCCAATACGAGGGACTGCCGGCTCCCAATACGAGGGACTGCCGGCTCCTAATACGAGGGACTGCCGCCTCCCAATACGAGGGACTGCCGCCTCCCAATACGAGGGACTGCCGGCGCCTAATACGAGGGACTGCCGCCTCCCAATACGAGGGACTGCCGCCTCCCAATACGAGGGACTGCCGGCTCCCAATACGAGGGACTGCCGCCTCCTAATACGAGGGACTGCCGCCTCCTAATACGAGGGACTGCCGCCTCCCAATACGAGGGACTGCCGGCTCCCAATACGAGGGACTGCCGGCTCCCAATACGAGGGACTGCCGGCTCCCAATACGAGGGACTGCCGGCTCCCAATACGAGGGACTGCCGGCTCCCAATACGAGGGACTGCCGGCTCCCAATACGAGGGACTGCCGGCTCCCAATACGAGGGACTGCCGGCTCCCAATACGAGGGACTGCCGGCTCCCAATACGAGGGACTGCCGCCTCCTAATACGAGGGACTGCCGCCTCCTAATACGAGGGACTGCCGCCTCCCAATACGAGGGACTGCCGCCTCCCAATACGAGGGACTGCCGCCTCCTAATACGAGGGACTGCCGCCTCCCAATACGAGGGACTGCCGGCGCCTAATACGAGGGACTGCCGGCTCCCAATACGAGGGACTGCCGGCTCCCAATACGAGGGACTGCCGGCGCCTAATACGAGGGACTGCCGCCTCCTAATACGAGGGACTGCCGGCTCCTAATACGAGGGACTGCCGGCTCCTAATACGAGGGACTGCCGCCTCCCAATACGAGGGACTGCCGGCTCCCAATACGAGGGACTGCCGGCGCCTAATACGAGGGACTGCCGCCTCCTAATACGAGGGACTGCCGGCTCCTAATACGAGGGACTGCCGGCTCCTAATACGAGGGACTGCCGGCGCCTTATACGAGGGACTGCCGCCTCCCAATACGAGGGACTGCCGCCTCCCAATACGAGGGACTGCCGCCTCCCAATACGAGGGACTGCCGCCTCCCAATACGAGGGACTGCCGCCTCCCAATACGAGGGACTGCCGCCTCCCAATACGAGGGACTGCCGCCTCCCAATACGAGGGACTGCCGGCGCCTAATACGAGGGACTGCCGGCGCCTAATACGAGGGACTGCCGGCGCCTTATACGAGGGACTGCCGGCGCCTTATACGAGGGACTGCCGCCTCCTAATACGAGGGACTGCCGCCTCCTAATACGAGGGACTGCCGGCTCCCAATACGAGGGACTGCCGGCTCCCAATACGAGGGACTGCCGGCTCCCAATACGAGGGACTGCCGGCTCCCAATACGAGGGACTGCCGGCTCCTAATACGAGGGACTGCCGCCTCCTAATACGAGGGACTGCCGCCTCCTAATACGAGGGACTGCCGCCTCCTAATACGAGGGACTGCCGCCTCCTAATACGAGGGACTGCCGGCTCCTAATACGAGGGACTGCCGGCTCCTAATACGAGGGACTGCCGCCTCCTAATACGAGGGACTGCCGGCTCCCAATACGAGGGACTGCCGGCTCCCAATACGAGGGACTGCCGGCTCCCAATACGAGGGACTGCCGGCTCCTAATACGAGGGACTGCCGGCTCCTAACTCCTTTTTTTTTTTTTTGTGTGTGTTATATAGAACTTTAGAAGTACAATTTCCATGACTCCTGAATTGGTATGCTGGCTCCCCAAGTCTACAGAAATGATCAAACCCTGCTTTAATATCTGTATAAGACATGTCATACTCATCAGGATATTTGGATATTTTGAAACAAAGGTTTTTTTTTACCTGTCAACCTCCTGTTCATGATAATTGCCTGCTTATCTATTTTGATTAGATTTCTTCCTGACACATTAAGCCTACTTTACCACTTGTTTAAAGTTAATCTCTTGTTTAGCAAATACAACACTAGAACTGATATTTAATGAACATTGGAGAGATTGAGCAATGCCTAAATGGTAGGCCGGGGTTTGAATGCAGTAGACCTGGCTCCGTAAATGTCCTTGAATTCCTTTCGATAACTTGGCAAGGGAATTATAAGCACACCTTTCACAGTGTATTAAATGTCTTGATTCCAAGTTAAGCTAATGAGAAAGTTGCTTATCAGATAATTTATCTTTGCTTACATATATGGACTTAATCAACTAAACTCTGTATTTGCAATAAGAACGTGGAGCTTGCAAAATTATTGAACATTATGTTAACAAATTACAAGCAAATGTGTTGATTAATAAACATGTCACCCTGTGGCACCATATGCAAAGGAGATTCTGTAGTGAAAAACCTCTAATCTGCATATGTCGACCACAAGTCGTACAGAAGACGGATTCTTGAAACATATTTTTCTCATTTTATTTTGTCTCTAGTAACACCGATAGTAACCATGAAACTCTTCTTTTAAAAAAATAATAATCCCCAGTCTCAGAAAGGAGTTTTATTTAGGCTGTTTGTGTGCATCACACTAAAGGTTTCTCCAATGAAATCCGATAAGTTTGAAATTAAATGACTTATAAAAACATCCACTCGCTGAAAACCTTTGGTTCAATGATGTGTTCAAGAACCCTTTTGCTTCCTTTCATACCAGATTGCAGCCATTTTATTAATGTGTAAAAAATACCTTTCACATCATCAACATTCTTTACCTTTAGTCTGGCAGCATTTGCTGCTGCTTTCTTGGCTTTCCTTCAGTAATCCTTCTTTGGCTCCCTCTCCTTCAGGATTCCTGAGTCAGGGTTGCCCGTAAGTCCCACTTTTTCTTCATGTCGCTACCTCATCGGCTGGTGTTTGGTAAATGAATATTTCACATGTCTTACAATTGCATCTAATTTCTTCTTAGGTCAGCTCGTCTGTAATAATCTTGTAGCTGAACCGTGGCTCCTTGGAATGGATGGTAAAAAAAATATTCAAGAAACTACTTGTCTCAAAGTATTGGCTTTGATTGTACTGTGTGCTCGTGCCAAATCTAACACCATCACATACTACTGGATAGAATTTCTAGCTGCGGAAAATCATGACAGTAAAGATTTAACGCTAGATAATGTGCAGAGATACTAAGATGGTATCAATACTTATGTGACTATTACACGTCACACACTTTTTTTTTTTTTCAAGGCGCAGTGATGCTGTCATGAGATTTAATGGATGCAATGTTAAATAAAATCTAGTGATTGTGTGCCATGGCACTTCGGATATATGCCAAGGTTAGCTATCTTTAAGAGTTTGGAAATTGTGGAGGTTTTTGCCCTGGGAAGATAAATGCATTGAGCACAAAACGTGTCGGTATATTGTTATATTTTTTTTTTTTGTTGCCTTGTTTTATTGTTTTCTGCCAGCTGACCACCCTTTGATGTCAACTATTACATGTTGTGTTGAGCTCTGAATGGATTTGAACAAGTAGAGGAGATGGAAGACATTTATCAGGCCCTTGTCACTGTTTATGTGCTTCTGCCTGCTCACACTGTTGCATTCTTCATGGTGGACATATCAGCTTTACCAGTCTTTGGCAGTGCAGTTTGCTGCGTCACTGAATCCTGGAGTCTCCGTTTTTATTGCTGGGCTGCTCCTTCATTTAAGGACTACAAGTTTAGAACAACCGCTGCTGACTCATGGGTCTGTTGCATGAAAAATGATAAGCCTACGTGTTGCACCTAGTCTCCCATAGAGTGAAACGAGTATCTTCCCAGATATCTATCAGAATGTGCTATGGATTCATTCTGTTTATATGTGTACATTTTGTTATGCTTATCTAGCATCTCAACTCTACAGCCATCTTGCCCATCCCTGCATTTTGAGGTCAACATGATCTATTGTTCTAACTTTGAAATTTTGTGAAACCTTGGAATGTGCCTTTTGATTCTTCAAGTGTGCCGAACCTAACATTCTTACACAAAGTCCTTCCTGCCTATTATCATGTGACACTAATGTAACTAGTTATCCAGTAAAGATATCTAATGATGTTATCCTTTGCATGATGCACTGGAGCTACGTTTATTTCCGGTTGATCTTTCGATCAGACAGAAATAAAATTCTGCCTGATTGAAAAGGTTTGTAAGTGATGCTGCTATGGTGCACTTTTCAGAAGTGATTCAAATTTTGGTTTGGGAGTGAAACACTGACTTCCAATCTGAAATGCGTGTCACATAGCAAATCAGTGAGGAGGAGATTATTATCTGCTCCCCCTCTAGAGGTGTTCTAGAGGGGGAGCAGATAATAATCTCCTCCTCACTGATTTGCTATGTGACACGTGATTGACAAACCCAAACACAACACAAAGAGACTGTCTCTTCTCTGCTGCCACAGAACTTTGTTCCTGGATCTTTTTTTTCCCCCTTGACTTCAGACTCCATCATTGGCTTCCTCTTAAGTACTTTTTTTTGCGCTCTTTTATCTCATGTTAAATTAAAAGGTGCTTATGGGATTTTTATAAAACATTTGATGGATATTGTCCGTATTATGATTTTGGGTTGGTCATTGCTGCATGTGAACAGTGTGGAGGTCTATGACCGTGGTGGCGTTCCTTGGCACTGCAGAGGTTTGGAAACTACAAATCCCATTATAAGGGTAGCAGATAACCACGGGATATGATGTTCCCAAAAATCTGCAGTGCGAAGGTCAGCCATTACTGGTCCAGGAATTCCTAAATTGATTAATGTTGTAAATATTACAATTGTATTCATTCTGCAATAAGGACATGGCAGCCACAGAGGTCAAATCAGAATGAAATGTAGATTCTGTTTGGCTACAAAATGTTTCATCTTTATGGAGCAATATTGTGTATTAACCAATAATCCCCATCTATTATGTTCTTTATTATCAAGTTAGAAATGCAAAACTTGTCTAACCTTCCACTTTAATATAATAGATGTGTTAATGCTGCCGCCTGACTCAGTCCTACTGATTTAGCCTGACCTGCAGCCTTTGAAACAGACCTAATATTGCACATGCTGTCCTTGGCGAGCTGTATTAAGTGCATTAGCTGCTAAAGAACCAGGAGTACATTGTGTGCCGTGTATGTAGCTTTCAAGCAGTTATCAACAATTCAAATTCCAAAGATGTCGGTGTACGTTTTGGATTACACATATCTGGCATACCTGGAGGTATCTAAAAATGACTGGTAGTACATAGACTGGGGGGAAATGGGGCTTTTGTTCCAGAGACCTGGCATTCAGTGTCCTAATGGAATAAAGCAAATGGCCAATAGATATAGACAATTTGGCCAAAGATTATACAAAGATTTCCAGCAGAAGCGCTGAATTTCATTTAGAATTGGTTTACAAAATGTATAAATATATAAAGTGCCAGTGATGATTCAAACCCAATCACCAAAACCTGATAATAAAAAAACCATTCCAATAGATGGCCATAAATAAAAACCCTCCGATGAGAACAATGGGGATAACATGATGGAAAAACTCCCTAAATTGGGACATGCATAGAGGAAAAGCAGCTTATCCTATAGGGGCACTAATGGGTCCTGCAAGAATAAAAACAAGGCTCATCTTGTAAAAAAAAGAATTGATTTATTATAGATCTCTTCACATATAAAAAAATGTAAATACACATCACAAATATATTAAAATTGAAATATATGTTTATATACTTGTATACAAGTAGTACAAACTGGCCAAAAATCCTTCTAAAACCTTTAGATATGTGGAGAACTTACCCTTTGTAAGCAGACCTTTCCCGGACTTGTGGATGCCAAAAAAAGCTGTCCCTCTATTTTATTAATAATGAACTCTCTCTCCTCTAGTGATTCCACTTCCTTAATTTTAGCTTCTCAATGGAAAGTCATGGGGACATACAATGTGAACTGTATATGCAGTGTGTTTGGACCACGCATATATATATATATCTCCTTTTTTGTGTTCGTTTTGAAATATGCAAAAATAATATTGGGATAAATAAATACAACCTTCTTCCTCAAGTACATAAAACAATATACTATGAAATTGGTGACGGCTCATGTTTTTAAAATTCCCTTAAGTAATTTTTGTTTGCACTCAAAATAATTTAATATTCTTGTTTTTTTGTTTTGTTTTTTTAAATACCAGCACATTCCATCATACAAAAGGAATATAACTTTGTTCCTGCCATTCATGTGGATGTTACTTTTGACACGTACCACCTACCTAAGCATTGTTCCAAACAGTGAAAACCCTGTCATGGAGATGGTATTCCCTGGTGGTACTGGCCTCTTTCAGCAGGATAATACTCCCTGCTACAAAGCAAACATGGTTCAGGAATGGTTTGAGGAACACAACAATGAGTTCAAGGTGTTGACTTGGCCTCAAAATTCCCCAGATCTCAATCCAATCGAGCATCTGTGTGATGTGCTGGACAAACCAGTCCAATCCATGGAGGCCTCACCTCACAACTTACAGGACTTAAAGGATCTACTGCTAACGTCTTGGTGCCAGACACTCCAGATACCATAGCACACCTTCAGAGGTTTAGTGGAGACCATGCCTCAATGGGTCAGGGCTGTTTTGACATCAAGAGCGGACCTACACAATATTGTGCAGATGGTCATAATGTAATGGATGATTTATAAATATGCAAATGTACTGGAATTAAAGCAAAGCAAGAGAGTCCCTTCTTAGGGCTGGCTGTTGTGATTTGGGAAAAGTATTGGATGTTTAGCTCTTCAATTTCTCCAAATGGCAAAGCTGATCACATTATTTATTACAGAGTGCAGCTCACCGTTCAAAGATAGTGTTGGTCTCCAAATAGACAAAACACATGAAATAATGAAACAGACTGAAGGCACAACTTCCTTATCTTTCACTGTCTCGTGAAGTATCCATGAGTATGGAAGTGTGATTCTCCAGCCGCTGATCTTTCGCTATCCGTTGTATTCCTACACACAACCCGGGGACCTCTTTACTAGGCTGGCAAACTTGACGATTTATTTTATAATGCAGACTCAAGTTTTTTTATATATATATATATATATATATATATATATATATATATATATATTGTAAAAGAAAAATAAATATTATATATTATCACGGGTTATATATTATCACGGGTTAAATTGTACTTAGCTGCAAAGCTGCGCCTTCTCTCTGTTTCCTTATTTCATATGCAGTGCACTAGTTACGTATTTTTTGTAGGCGTTCATTGTCTGTTTAATTTGTAACTTCACGGAGTAGAGTTGAGCAATATGTTGAATCACAATAGCTGGATTTGCAATCACAACTAGCAAAACATGTTCGTAGAGTGCTGGGCGGTCTTTTTTTTTTTTTTTTTTAGATTTTTTTAGATTTTTTTTATTTGAGCAATTAAAAGAGATCAGTTGGCAAGAAATCAAGTTATGTTTGTTTAACTGAAAGATTGCTCAAGGCATTTCAAAAAGAAAAGCGTTAATGAAAAATAATACAAATAAAATACTTACAATCTGATACTCACGAAACAAGTTTTTACCTTTCAAGCTGTGCTTACTTTTATTTTTGTAGTAAACTTAGTTAACACAGCTTTTATTCTATTGTTCTTTTATATTTCTTTCAATGGTTACTATTCATTAACTTTGTTGCAACATGTTGGAAAATTGGGGGCATTCATTTTTGTTTATATAAAAAACAAACAAATGTGATTATTTTTGGAAACCAAACCTCTAGTTGTAGTTGAAAGTATTTAAAGGTAACCTTTGATCACAATCTATAGCAGGCTTTGTTAATGTCTAGTAGCACTAGAAGGTAGCCACTGCATTATGTAGTAGAGGAAAAGAAACAGATCTGCTGCATCAACTCTTCCTAGCTTATCCCCCCCCCCCCCCCCCCATTGTAATAGCACCAGTTTTGCCTATATCTCCAAGCTTTACTGAAATACGTGAAGGGAAGATAAGGGCAGAGGCTGCTTGACCCCCTAGGTTAGGGGTCACATGTCCTTAATAGGAATAAAACCAACAGGGACATAGACAGTGAAACTAATTCTAGGCTGATACACTAATAATACAAAGGCACAGTTAGCAGAAAGCAGCAAATAATATATATTTTTACACCTACAGGGCTGCACGAGATAGGGAAAGAGTGTGAAATGCAGGTAGAGTGGCCACTACAGGCTAAAATGGGAAATAGCCACAAAACCAGAATATACCATACAGGGACCTGAAATGCAGGGTGGGACCCTGACAGAATTCGGGACAAAGAGAAAAATACCAAACTTCATCCACTCTTTGCAACTCATGTATCCAAAATGAGTTTATACAACAACGTGAGAGAGGAAATCATTTACTGCCAGCATTCTTTAACAGGATCATAGTGAGCTATTCGCTAAAGGTGAGACGAGATGTCCAATTACCATGTTCTTCTAAAAATAATTAGAATACCGATTTGGTCACAATGTCCTAAAAGGACTCATCTAAACCTCCTAGTAGAAGACTCCTATGTACAGAGCTATTTAAAGTTTGCTTGGCTCTTTCAGCTTAGTGTGTGTGTGTGTGTGTGTGTGTGTGTGTGTGTGTGTGTGTGTGTGTGTGTGTGTGTGTAAAACCTGTACATTTACTGAATGCTACTAAGTAACCTCGTTAGTTTAAAGCAAGCAAAGCAAATGTTCATACCCAGCAAAGCACTATGTTGCCGCAAGTAATGAGACTAGTTCAGTTGTGGAAAGGCCATCTGGTAGAGGAATTTGGAGGAGTGGTCCCAGAATTAAGCAGGCGATGATGGCAGGGTTATTTAAAGATCATCCCAGGCACGTTATGTGGAGATCCACATTTCTGAAATGTGTTTAATAGCTCCTTTTACTAAAAGAATTACACACGTTTTTTTTTTCCCTGTTTGAATTGTTCGAATATTTCAAGAGTTCTTCCCCTTGCACCCAACTGTAAGAAATTGTACATTACCCTCCTACAGGGTTATTCTTTTAAGGAATGTGTGACGAATGCAGCACGGAGACAAGTGTATAGAAGGTATATTGGTATTAAATTGAGATAATTTTACAGGTTATAACAGGAAATACACAGTGTACAAAATACACATTACTGGTTTATAGTCATCAGATAATAGAAAAAAATTATACTTATACAATTAAATGAATATCTACTCCTTGTGCCTTCATCTTGGGTCTTCTGCTGGCTGTCTTCTCCTCACCCAGGAACAGAGAAGACTAACAACTCCCAAAAAGTGGTTCACTCAACCAAGTATCCCAAAATCCCTCGGTCACCTCCCAGAAAGTTACCTCCCAGAGAGTTAAAGAACCAGTTCAACCCAGCTTTGGAGATATATGCTCTATGTAATAAATGCTACCCCCATCTCGCATATCTGTTAGTAAATAAAGACTGGAAAGGTGAGTGAAAGGCTTGTTCCCACAATCTAAATTAGTCCTCTCCGCTGTAAACCTTTTGATGTCCACTTCTTGTGACATTCAAACTGCATTTATTTTTGAACACAAATAATTAAATTAGTTAATTAGACCCATACACCCAAAAGCATATACCGTATTTGCTCGATTATAAGACGAGGTTTTTTTCAGAGCAAATGCTCTGAAAAATCCCCCTCGTCTTATAATCGAGGTCTCATATAATCTGACCTCAAATTGAGGTCAGATTATAAGACATGGATCCAGGTCCCCAGCAGAGCTGCAGGGGACCTGGATCCCCCTCTCTAACAGCAGGGGATGTCTGCGCAACGAGCGCAGACTCCCCTGCTTCCGCCCGGCAAGACCGCCGGGGCTTCTGTGAAGAAGTCGGATACTTCCGCTTTCGTCACAGAAGTCCCGGCGAGCGTGCCGGGCGGCAGCAGGGGAGGTCTGCGCTCATCGCGCAGACTTATTCTGCTGCCCCACTAGGCACCAGGGAGAATCCGGCAGCTGGGGGATGTCTGCACTATACGTGCAGATATCCTCCATGCTGCCCGACACTGCAGACTATTATGACGGACAGCTGTCAGTCATAATAGACTGCCGTGTCGGGCAGCATGGAGGATGTCTGCAAGTATCGTGCAGACATCCCCTGGCTGCCCCCACTAGCCACCAGGGATCAAGGGAAGGGAGGGAGGGGGGGCAGAGAGACAGGGAGGGAGGGAGGGGGGCAGAGAGACAGGGGGAGGGAGGGAGGGGGACAGAGAGACGGGGGGAAGGGAGGGGGGCAGAGACAGAGTCAAGGGGAGGAAGGGGGTTAAGAGACAGACAAGGGGAGGGAAGGGGTTAAGAGACAGAGACAAGGGGAGGGAAGGGGTTAAGAGACAGAGACAAGGGGAGGGAAGGGGTTAAGAGACAGAGACAAGGGGAGGGAAGGGGTTAAGAGACAGAGACAAGGGGAGGGAAGGGGTTAAGAGACAGAGACAAGGGGAGGGAAGGGGTTAAGAGACAGAGACAAGGGGAGGGAAGGGGTTAAGAGACAGAGACAAGGGGAGGGAAGGGGTTAAGAGACAGAGACAAGGGGAGGGAAGGGGTTAAGAGACAGAGACAAGGGGAGGGAAGGTGTTAAGAGACAGAGACAAGGGGAGGGAAGGGGTTAAGAGACAAGGGGAGGGAAGGGGTTAAGAGACAGAGACAAGGGGAGGGTGGAGAGAGAGAAAAATGGGGGCAAGGGAAAGAGGCAGCATTGGCACATAAAAAGAAATAAAAACTAGAAATACATTTTTTGATATCATAATTTTTTATTAAAAAAGCAATTTACATGTGAATATATACAAGTTTAACTTTTTTCCTATAGGGTAGTCTTATATTCAGGCTTTTAGTTTTTTTCCTAAAGGAATATCCAAAGTTTGGGGGGTCGTCTTATAATCAGGGTCGTCTTATAATCGAGCAAATACGGTATCTATGTATTAAATAGAAAATAACATTTTTATAAAGGCACCCTATATTCCTTACACAACTTACTCTCTCTGCCACACATACAGGTACAGGGATTGGAAAAATAATCTTTCTCATTTCTATTTTATTTTGAATAAAAAGCAATGGTAGTAGCATTAATTAGCTTGGGGAAGCTCGCTGGCTGCGTCCATGTTCTGCTGTAGTCTGTGCTGGGAGAGAAGAAGCGTTTACTTCCTGAAGTACATGCCATTTCTTCCTGGAACGGGGCCAGTGTAAAAAGCAGCAGAAGCCATTTTCATAGTTTTAGTGATGCTTTAAAGGGGCTGCACTATGTAGCATGACTCCATATAAGTGTAGAAGAAGCTAAAGAAACAGATCTAGCATTTTATTATGTATCCTTATACATTCCCTTAAAAAAATGAATAAAAAGGTATAGAAAGTTCCTGAGGTTTCTTAGGCCTGCCAGTCATCCAAAGGCCTCCTCGATTTGTGACATCACTACAAAGTCTACTCCTGTAACCCCTCCCACTACGCTAGTGCATTAAACAAGCCACATCTCCATATACAATGCTTTCTCAATTATGGCTTTGACTAATCTGTGTGATCGGCCTCAAATCATATAAATGGATATTTACACACATATATACCCTTGCTTGATTTTGGAGAGGTGTAATACGCCAGAGGAATGCTTGTGAAAAGGCATGACATGGTATGTTATGCCTCACCTACAGCACATTACACCAGATCACAAGCATATTATCAATGGCACATCATACCATATATCATGCCTTAGTATAATCACATAGCATATTTACAAAGGCAACGCCAGGACTGTCAGATGTTTGATAGCACTTTTCTGGAAAATCTAGGTCTGTTGGCATGTATAGGCAGGGGGCAATGTTTTACAAAAATCCAGTCCAATCCTGGGTTGGATGCTGTGCATGCAGAAATAGTACTGAAGAGGGTTTGTCCAACCCCTGCAGTGCTGGGCTGCAATCATGCACCCAAATGCATTTTCACACATATACATAAACCGGTTTCTACTTACAAGAAAGGAGCTGATGTTGGCACAAAGGAAGTGAGCTCAGATATTCATTCTAAGTGGCTGTAAGAAGAGGGGGCAAGGACGGCTTACTTTACACTTTATTTCGGCCTGCCAGGGCCTCTATGAATAATACACCCGAATTGCATTGCTGACAATGATAGCCGACTTGTGATCTGTGTGTATGTGCTCATGTGGCCTTTTCCATAGCAGTGCAATTCGGAAGCCACATTCAACAACTTGGTTCATATGTGCCGGTGACGCAAGTGCCGGTGACGCAACTGAGCCAAGGGGTCAGGAATGAAAATAGGAGGGGCTGGGGACTCTATCAAGCCAATGAAGTATAAAGTAAGCCCCCCCCCCCCCCCAATAAATTAATAAGTTCAGTTAGTTTAATTACTGACTCTGTGTTGAAAAACAGTTAAAAAACAAACAAACAAAAAAGTTTAGTATTAATATGATTAACCCTTGAATGCCGTGCTGTAACTACTGACAACTACTTTTTTTTTTTTTCCTGCTTTTTTTTTTTTTTGTCTAGGAACTTTTTACTTTGAATTAGTTAGGTGGCAATGTGGGTTAGTGTTGTACTAGTGTAGTATTGTGTAGAGTATTCAGCCTGGATAGGGTATCGTTCTCATGACATCACTTTCTGATTTCCAGCATATCACATTTTCTAGGTGTATGGGAGGGGATCTGTGGATCCAGCAGCCATCTCGTCTGAAAAATGTTTAAAACCTTTATTTGAAGCTGTAATATGTCAAAGTGAAAGCTCACAAGCCAGTTCCATTCATCACTCTCTATTTTTTGGGGGGATTGACCTTTTTAGCAAAGGATTTTGAGATGTTCAAATCTCCTCCTGCTCCCCACCCATCTACCCTTTTCAGATACAGTTGTTCATTGACGGCCAGTGGACGGTCTACTTAGCTGGCTGATGAGTCATTAAGTTCCATTAGTTCCATGGTAGCATGGTCAGCACTTTTAATGTCCAATGAACTAACCACGCTCCTTTCTTAGCGTGTCTAAACCGGAAGTGGCACGTCAAAGCCATGAATAAAAACACAGGACTAACCGAACACCAACATCACTAGTTGGCTCTGATGACCACTTGTGTAGTGTTTTTTTTTTTTTGTTTTGTTTTTATCTTTTGAAACCGTGGATTACAGAGCCAGCCATCAGTAATCTTATTACCTTTTGTACGTATGCGAAAACTTCTGACAGCAACTGACACCCACTTTCTCCGATGAAAGATGACCAGCAGTGTGCAGTTTCGTGCAGCAGTCACGATCTGCTGTGAAGCAGAGCAAGTTTAAGGCTTAAAGTGGATTTAATGAACCCGTGTTCAGCTGCTAGAATACTCTGCCTACTAAGCTTTGTATCCTGAGACTGCTGCTGAGCAAATAATACCTATTGGAGTATCACATTTCTGTACTCTCCTTGTTCCAGGTAGGAGCGCCCCAAATATTTGGAAACAGAAATCCTTTATTTTGTCTACAAGCTCGAAGGGAAATTAGTGTTTGTGTTTTTTTTATTTTTTTTTTTTAAAGCACTTTAAGTAAACTTGACATAACCAGTTTAATTAATAATCCCAGTAAGAGGAGCTGGGCTTATTAAGCACAAACCATCCTTTGCTTTGTAGTTACTATGATGGGCACAGCCGGGAATGGAGCCTTCCACATTGAATCTGTCCCAAAAACAAACGGACCGTTATACACTGCAGAAAATCCAGGTATGTGAGATGCACCAACTGTGCAATCCTCGGGGTTGCAAGATACATTAACGCTATGGTTGACTGAGCCTTTTTATGATTCCCGACACCTTGCAGTGCAGGAGAGAGGCTGCGGAGATTCCCAGACACTAAACAGGCACTTATCTGCACAACCAAAATACGTTATGGGCTGATGTCGGGAGCCTGTTTTATACAGAGGCACTCACGGCGATATCACCATTATTTGGTGCTGTATGCGTGTGTGCCACGTTTATACATGACCCCCAATGAGTCATTTTAAAATGGCTCATGGTATCATGCACTGGATTAGGAGCAGAACGTTTTAGCAAATCCCTTCCTTTGTGCCTCTTTTTGTTTTCGTATGAGAAGTTCCACTGAATGTGCAGACATCACATGACTGCTGCCCTGTTATCTGCTAGCGCAAGTTTGGTCTTTTGCCGATGGCTCTATACCTGGCAGTTTTCCCTCCTTTCCCCCACATACACAACCAGTTTGAGACTTGAATTACCAAGTGGAGCGACAGTTTGAACAAGCCTATAAGGAGCGCAGCAGCATTTTACTTTAAATGTCAAGGTATTGTAAATACTCTTACACTCCAGAAGGTCACTTGAGGACAACTTATTCTGCAGTTGCAGTTGCCCGGCTTCATCATAGAAGTCCCAGCGGTCGTGCCGGGCGGCAGCGGAGGATGTGTGCATGCATTGCGCAGACATCCACCGGCTGTTAGCTAGGGGGATCCAGGTCCACCTGCATTATAAGACGACCTCGAATATAAGACATTTTCAGAGCATTTGCTCTGAATAAAACCTTGTCTTATATTCAAGCAAATACGGTAATTGCTAATATGTTCCAATTATAGACTTTAGAATAATACATTTTAGAAGTAAAAGGGAAATAAAAATGTACTTGTACTTTAAATACCATATTTGCTCGAATATAAGACAAGGTTTTTTTCGTCCCTTTTTAAAGAGTTTTATAGGTATAGCAGTGTATCCGTTAGTTCCTTTTAAAGGGTTATAGGTATAGCAGTGCATGCGTTAGTCCCTTTTAAAGAGTTATAGGTATAGCAGTGTATCCGTTAGTTCCTTTTAAAGGGTTATAGGTATAGCAGTGCATCCGTTAGTCCCTTTTAAAGAGTTATAGGTATAGCAGTGTATCAATTAGTCCCTTTTAAAGAGTTATAGGTATAGCAGTGTATCAATGCAAATGTATTTTGTATGTACACCTAAAACGTAAGTATTACATCATCCAGCAGAATCCTTAAGGCTCTTTGTGTTGCTTCTCATAGTTTTTTTTCTAATTGATTTTGAACACGTTTCCCAAATCATGAAGCAATTATGTGTCATAGTTAATGTGTAAATGTCCCTGAGGCAGCTGTTTAATTATACCTTTTTCTTTTTTTCCACCTGCTGCTTTGTATATAAAAAAAAAAAAAAACCCCGCTTTGTGGAACATCCTGTTTACCTTTTGCTCTCTTTATATGATAAATGAAGCACTGGGTACAGAATGGAAGGATTTATATTGTGTCTGTGAATTCTACTCCTGTAAGTAACTGGGGCTGGAGACATTGTAAATACATATTGTATGAGCCGCAGTATACGGAGTCATTTATTATTTACATTCATTATAAAATGATAGCATCCACAGAGGTCTATATTAAAGAAACAGGAAACATTTTGGAACTGATTAAAGAAAGATTAGAGCTTCATGTTCTTTTAATCGGAGCAAAGGCAGCCTCTGTGTGATTAAAAACACTTCTGATCACTGCGTCTCTGGTGCACCATTGTGAACAGGTTCACGTTTGCACTGACTTCTCGGCTACCATGTCATACAGCTCCAAGGTTGATGCACACACCAATGACTGAGTGGTTAGACCGCCTGTCTCTGCTGCTCTGGATAAATACTTTTTTGAATGGTGCACAATTAACTCACCCTTCAAATAAAATTTTTAATGAGGCAGGAATGCTGCCTCATTAACATAAGTAAACAAACCAAAGTACCGTATTTGCTCGATTATAAGACGAGGTTTTTTTCAGAGCAAATGCTCTGAAAAATCCCCCTCGTTTTATAATCGAGGTCTCTTATAATCTGACCTCAAATTGAGGTCAGATTATAAGACATGGATCCAGGTCCCCAGCAGAGCTGCAGGGGTCCTGGATCCCCCTGTCTAGCAGCAGGGGATGTCTGCGCAACGAGCGCAGACTCCCCTGCTTCCGCCCGGCACGACCGCCGGGGCTTCTGTGAAGAAGCCGGGTACTTCCGCTTTCGTCACAGAAGTCCCGGCGAGCGTGCCGGGCGGCAGCAGGGGAGGTCTGCGCTCACTTGCAGACTTCCTCTGCTGCCCCACTAGCCACCAGGGATCAAGGTAAGGGGAAGGGAGGGAGGGGGACAGAGAGACAGGGGGTGGGAGGGAGGGGGACAGAGAGACAGGGGGAGGGAGGGGGACAGAGAGACAGGGGGGACAGAGAGACAGGGGGAGGGAGGGGGACAGAGAAACAGGGGGGCAGAGACAGAGTCAAGGGGAGGGAGGGGGTTAAGAGACAGAGACAAGGGGAGGGAAGGGGTTAAGAGACAGACAAGGGGATGGAAGGGGTTAAGAGACAGAGACAAGGGGAGTGAGGGGGTTAAGAGACGGAGACAAGGGGAGTGAGGGGGTTAAGAGACAGGCAAGGGGAGGGGGGAGAGAGAGAAAAATGGGGGCAAGGGAAAGAGGCAACATTGGCACATAAAAAGAAATAAAAACTAGAAATACATTTTTTGATATCATGCTTTTTTATTAAAAAAGCAATTTACATGTGAATATATACAAGTTTAACCTTTTTCCTATAGGGTAGTCTTATATTCAGGCTTTTAGTTTTTTTCCTAAAGGAATATCCAAAGTTTGGGGGGTCGTCTTATAATCAGGGTCGTCTTATAATCGAGCAAATACGGTACATCTCCTTTAACCCCTTCAGGACCAGGGATTTTCTGGGCCAAGGACCAGAGCAATTTTTGAATTTTTAATGTGTTTGTTGAAACGTAATTTTCCTGTCATTTAACTCACCCGTACAGGTTGTATGTTTGACAGTTAAAGCTTTCTTTTGATACCATATACATAAAAATAATCTATCATTTATTATTAAAATAAAAAACATATAAAAGGGGAACATTTTGGAGATATTCCCTCCCCCACCCCCCATTATTTTCCCAATAATAATCTACACAACTAGTACAACACTAACCCAAACCCACCCCGCCCCCGCCCCCCCAACAAAGAGCCCCAGAAAAAAAAACTGATCAGTGCGATGTCGGAGCCATACGAATCACAGAACAGGCATGCAGGGGTTAACTGTAATTAAATTGATATATTACAATACAATGTATTTATTAAATAAACCGTTAAAATGCAAAAATACGTTTGTGAAAAACAAAACAAAATGAAGGCCATAAAGTAATAAGGAAACTGATCACAGTTACAAACTGGCTGTCTTCTATGATTTGCTTTGTTCTGAGAGACAGGCACACACCCCCCCCCCCTTTTTTTTTTTTTCTATGGCTGTCTGCTGCCTGCAGTCTTTACTATGACTTTTGTTTTTTAGCGGTTATCCTGTATCCAGTGGCAAAGAGTTCTGTCCTATAAGGAAACTCCAACAGCTGGAGGGGTTCATAGTATTTCCAAAATCATATCAATCTTATTAATCATTATCTCCTTTGCACCCAAGCTGTAGCGGGCCAACGTACTGGGAATATGTAAATGTGCTTTGCATATGATCTGCTGTTCATGCTACAGGATGTTACGGTACCTAAATATATAATCTGGGTTCTGTGGGGGAAGCTCCTTAGCTGCAGGTTATTTTAGTAGCCTGGGCTCCTCTGTTGGTACGGGGAGTTCTTCCCAAATGGCTTGGATAATTATGGGACAGACAGTCTTCAGAGTGTTTTGTGTAGGCCTCTACTACCTCCTCATCTTCTTAAAAAAAAGCAAAAATGAACCTACATTTTTTTGCACAATTTCATTTTTATTTATATTAAAGTCTTCACATACCTGTCAGTCCTTTTCATGCATATTATACAATTATCCATTCTTCTACAAATCCTCCTCTACAACTTTGAATGTCAAAGAAAAGTGCAAGTACTAAACAGACTGGGGCCCACAATGCATCTTCCAAATGTTAATGCATATTAATGTGCTTTCAAAGTACTTTAAAAATGCATGTTTTGCATTGCTTAAAATATAAAAAGTGTACAGTTGAAATTGTTAAATTACAGCAGTTTGCAAGAAACCAGTTCTGGCCACACTTTTTTTTTTCTTTTTACAAGAACCAATGATAATGTCATTCAAATGACTGGAATGTCCTGGTTCTCTAGTGATGTAATCAAACAATGTGTTTCACTGTAAAGAGATCCTACGGTGTACAAGAGCAAGGTCACTTATATTCCACACACTGTATTCTAGTCCAGAAGCACAGGAAGTTACTTAATGAAGCAAAACTTTATATGCTCAGTGTCTATATAATCAGTGCAGAGTAATCGCTTGGGAGGGCTTGTGTCAAATCTTAAAAATGTGATTTATGCAGAATGCCTGCATCAAATCACACTGGAAAAAGCCTGTGCTCTATACAAGCAGTAGTCTTCATCTTGCACCAAAGTAAGTTTGGGAACTAGACTGTCCCTTTAAGCCCAGTCAACAAACAAGGCTTTTTTTTTTGTATTAGCAGGTATTGTAGTTGAAGTAAGTGATCTAACTAATTGCTCTAAACCAACAGTAATTGTGTTTTTTTTTGCACAGATCCATGAAGAAATGTATTTTACGTTTAGTGCCCTTTATTTCTGTTCTCTTTTAGGTGCTGGTAATGTGTTTATATTGCACATTCACTTTAACACGCTCCCAAGGTTCCTCTGTTAATCTGCACTCCTGAAAGCCTTCTTTTTAAAGAGTTTCTGCACGTTCATCTCAAGCAGTTAAAGATTTAATTCTGCATGCCAAAGGGTTATAAAAGAACGTGTTACTCACTCCTGACACAAACGGTTAAACTATTTACTCTCCCCTCCTGTCTGCACCTTATGAAATATTGTATGTTCCTTGTTTGTTGAAGTGTTGCAGATTCAGACTGATCATCCCCTTAGGCTGCTTTGTACTTCTTTTTTTTTTTCTTGCTGGTGTTCCCAGAAGTATTTATACGGTAATGGGCAGGGCTAGATTTTAATCATTGTGAGCTGAAGAAAAAGAAAAAATATTCACTTGTTGCATATAATTCACTGCATTTCGGATCTGTTGACAATTTAGACAAGATCAACAATCTGCCAAGGAGAAACGGTGAACGGCTCTGCCAGCTTACCTCTTAAAACTATCCCATTGGCGAGCTTTTTCTTGTCTGTAGAAAATAATGGTGTGAATTATATGGACAAGTTCTGGATCACTGGTGACTTTGTACCTTTTGCTGTGAAGTCAATTATATAACTAGTGTATGCATCTCATGTGACATAGGATTCCTTTCTATTCATAGCTGGTGAATCCCCTTGGAGGCATGTACAGTACACACAATTTGTCTCCTACTATGAGAACATTTTACTTGTGATTCTCTTCCCACAGCACAAAACAATCACGGTATTAATTTAGGTTCTCTAATTATTCTCTTATTGGTTTGTGTTTGTGTTGGTGTCTGTCCATTTTTCATTACTCTTTAGCCACATTATGGTCATGGCTCACCAAGCCCCCTCTTCCATAAAAAGTGAGTTTATAAGTAAGTAGAAGAGATCTATTGAATCATCAGTTAACAGTCTGAGATTGGGTGTTTAAAAGTGAGGTTTTTTTTTTTGGGGGGGGAGAAAGAGGTTATGGAGTCTGTGTAGAAAAGCACCATGTGGTAGATAAGGAATGGCTAACTTTTTTGATGCGTCTGAAATTTGGATCATGCATCCTCAAAACTGACAGAGCATTATGGGGTTTGTAATTCCCAAATATCTCCTAAGGAGATGATTACCATGGAAAACAGATTTAAAACACTTTGAAAATGCTCTTAGAGATTAAAAACAAACACAAAAGTGATTTAAGAATTAGTTTTACTTCATAAATGTGCCATAGACTTAATAACGAGATAAAAAAAATAAAAACATTTTAGCCAGGCTGCTCGTACCCCATGCATCCGTTTCTTAACATTTGCTTGATAGACCTGGATACAATCTGCATGAGAGGGCACATTTTTAGTTCCAAACATTTCAAATTGTGACATACTGTTATGTTTATTAAGATTATATGTGAGATTTTGTATAACACATGAATACAAACTATTTATTTTTTGTTTTCCAAACAGATTTTTTTTTTGACTAATCTCTAGTTTTCAGGACTATAACTAACATTATTCTGCACCTTTTATTATAGACTGGTGGGCAATATGAATTTGTTTGAGTGATGGAAGGGCCACGGTTAGGATTCCTAAGCTCTAGACCTTTTCAGATTACTTTTGGTGTGTGTGATTTTTATATAGAAGTCTGGATTTAAATATGCTCTACTGATAAAGCTTATATGGAACAAAAATAATGAATGTTATTTATATTCATTAAAGTATTTATATTTAAAATGCCTACACTTGATGCACTCTTTCAATTCAACATAACTTTTTTTTTTTTTGACAACAGTTGTCTTTTAAATGATCATCATTAATCACTGTCTTCACTAGCCTTCCCCCTTTTAAGCAGCCTTTTGTCAGGCTCGGAGTCCTTCTCATAATGACCAATGTTCAAAGTGATTCCATGTGATCCGGATAGTAATTTCTTTCCATTTCCTGCCCGGTCTGGTTTGCCATTTTCATTAAAATGAGATTTGTGTGTGTATGGAAGCATTTTCCATGACAATGCTGAATTTGCTCATCATGGTAGTCTCCTGCTAATACGTTCTACAGAAAGACAAAGAAGAGCGTGCATGAGACATGCCCATATCACTTGCTTGGTATCCTGCCAATTTCATTATGTCCTGTGCAAGAGAAAGGGTAGCCATATATTTTTAATTCTGGAAAAAAGTAATAGAGGTTCAGAGACACATACCAGATTAATACAGCAAGGAGAAAATCGTCCATCTGTTTACAACAGGTGAATAAGGTTCTTCTCTTTGCTCCATAAGACGGTACTTCCTGAGGAAAAAAATAGTATAAACAAAACATCCAAAAATTAACAGTTTTCTCCTCTGCAGGGTAAACCATATAGCTAATTATCTGATATACACTCTGCAGAGATGGGGAACTGGTTTACCTTTTCATTACAGGCCCAGCTATCCTGCCAAAGAAGTCATCTTTTGTAGTTGTTGTTGTTGTTGTGTTTCCGTTGAATCCCTAGTAGATATATTGGATGTCGATTAAAACTTCTGATCTGATTTCGGCTTTGAGGAATGCACAAATAATGCAATATATAACCTCCAATTGCTCAGCGATTGTTTTGACATCCAACTGAATTCCTACGGCCAGCTGGTCGTAAAAGTGGATACCAAAGAAAGAACACATGTTGCATTCATCAGGCTGCACATGATTTTGCTAGCAGAGACACAAGCGCACCGAAATAAACAGGGCTACTACTTACTCTACGCCGTCATTCCACTGATTAATGGGGTTTTGATTGCAGTAGACCCTTTCGTGAGACCCTTTCGTGGGGAAGGCGCTTGTAAAGACTATTTGATACTGTAGTTGCTCTGTGTCCGTGAAAAAACACTTGAATTTCCACAAAGCCGCATAATGAGACATGTTTATCATTTGGAAAGTGTATGTCCTAGAAAAACCCATCCAATAAAACGTGTGGCTGAGTCGTGTAAAGGACGATAAAGTGCACAGCTTCATCTGACTGCAAGCATAGGCTTCCCAGAGCTTCCTGGGAGCTCTTTCAAATGGTGACATCAAAGCTTATTGTCACTCTTCTTTTAATGTTTAGTCTATTGCTAAGGAGGGCTGTGTAATTTCAGTCACAAGTGCATTTAATTATTTTTAAGACCATTGTTTTCTGCTCTGTTGAATAAAAATGGCATACCATCGTGCATGCACTGTTTTTTTTAATTAAAAGTAAATGATTTTAAAAGCGGTTTAACCACCGATATATACACTGTAAAATATACTTTTAGTGCTGCACATTATATACAATAGGTGAAATATAACCTGGTATTTTAGTTACTATGTGTAGAGCTTTAAAAGGGACGTTCTGTGGAAAGAAAATCCCCATTTGGAGTGCTAAACACTGTATATTATTTTGTAGCATTTGGGGGAGGGGTAGATGGGTTTTAATGCAATTTGTCATATTTTGTTATCCTTATCTGCTTACCTGGGTTTCCCTAATATGATTTACAAGATACATGTGGGTGCCCTTCATCTCACAATTAAACTTTTTTTTTTTTAGTTCAATACAGAATTTTTCAACCAGAGACTACAAATAGTTATAGACAAAGTAATTGCATTATTTACTGCATTGCAAGAAGATAACGCACTGATGGGTTTAATTATCAGACTAAGAACCATCTTGGCTCCAGTGTATAGAGCAAACGCCCTAGATTAGTGGTTCCAAACCCAGTCTCCAAGGCCCACTCATCGGTCCAGGATTTAGGGATTATCCAGTTGTGTCTAAGGTGTTGAGTTGGGAACCAGTGCCCTAGATTATGCATGAGCCTTCTTCAGAATGCACCCATATACCAGTTTGTGTAGAGCAGTTGTCTCTATCTCTTTCCACATCCACAGATGGGATGGCCTTAAGCGTTCCCTGGGGATATTACATTTACCACAAGCGGACCACCACAACACAGCAATTTAAACCCTAAATAAACAGTGTGTGCCAGCTTCTATGGAGCCCTTCATAAGTGACTTGTGAACCTGCCATTCTTTTAGATCTTTTTTTCAACCTGCGTACAATCTTCACATTGAACCAAAGACTTGTAGAATGGTAATGTCCCAACTAATAACATGTTCAGGACTAATCTAGCATTATGTAGCTTATTTCTGTAATATTCTGTCTGTGCAGTCCATATGGATTAATCAATAGGATAAAATCAATATGTTAGTGGGGGGGGGGGGCAGTGTTTTTTCCATTGAAGTAATTTAATCAAGCCAATTTTCGAGACCTGCATGGTGTGCAGTCTACCGCAATCTCGTCTAAAGAATGGACATGTTGCAACAAAAACTACCTTTTATATTTCATGAGCACGTCACACTTTCTAAGATCTAATATTTTCACATTACTGCTGCCGCCCCCCCCCATTCATTTGCCAGCTTATTTGCTCCTGTGCAGAGGAATTTTAGCACTTTGTCTATGCTGGCTTTATTTTCCTGCCTTTTTTTTCTTTTTTAAATTGTGCAGCCTCTTATAGGAAGTTTACTGGTTCTGACGGCTTTAGAAGAAATAACCAGGGGAAAGAAACCATTTTGACCCACGCGCCTTTCCGCTGAGCTATTAATATAGTCCTTCTGTTTTGTAACCAAATATTTCCAAAACAATTACACTGATGCGGCGGCTATCATTATTAACTTTATTAATTCCATCTAACCCTTGTAATCCTTTAACTGTCTGTAGATTCTATCAATACATTGAACATCCCTGGCTTAATAAGTACAATTCTTAAACATTTTAAGGCAGGGCTTGACAAATCTAATTAGATTTTAGGAGCCAGCCACAAAATTTAGGAGCCAGACAATCACGCAAGCATACACGCAATTCATAAACACACACGGCTTCTTCACATATATACACACACACACACCTACTTTACATATACACATATATCCAAACACCTCACACACCTACTTTACATATACACATATACACAAACACATCACACACCTACTTTACATATACACATATATCCAAACACCTCACACACACCTACTTTACATATACACATATATACAAACCCCTCACACACACCTACTATACATATACACATATATCCAAACACCTCACACACACCTACTTTACATATACCCATTTATACAAACACCTCACACACCTACTTTACATACATATACACATATACACAAACACATCACACACCTACTTTACATATACACATATATCCAAACACCTCACACACACCTACTTTACATATACACATATATACAAACACCTCACACACACCTACTTTACATATTCACATATATACAAACACCTCACACACACCTACTTTACATATACACATATATACAAACACATCACACACACCTACTTTACATATACACATATATCCAAACACCTCACACACACCTACTTTACATATACACATATATACAAACACCTCACACACACCTACTTTACATATTCACATATATACAAACACCTCACACACACCTACTTTACATATACACATATATACAAACACATCACACACACCTACTTTACATATACACATATATACAAACACCTCACACACACCTACTTTACATTATACACATATACACAAACACACACCCACCTCACACAGTCTTTTCTTGGTGTGTCCCCCCTCCCTGCTGCTTTACCTCATTGCAGGGGAGGGGGACATCCGTCCTGCAGCATGTCCTCACTCATCGGCCTGCTGAGTGCCCGGATGTCACGTGTCGACACCCGGCACTCAGACACGCGTTGCGCGAGGGGGCGGAGCTTGCAGTCTGTGCTATACGCACAGACTTTACCCCCTCGCGCTACGAAAAAAGAAAAAAAATATCGGATGGCAGCGGCAAGGGGACAGGGAAGGTAACTTCACCCAGGCGCCAGGTCTCATTTCCTGGTCGCCATGGCGACCTGGCGCCTGGGGTTTGTCGAGCCCTGTTTTAAGGGAAGGGTTTTTTAGTTTTGTTGTTGTAAGGGTTATCTTGCATAGTAAGAGTGAGACATCTGCCTGTTGAGATGACTCTGTGCCTGGACTCCTGACATTTGACACTCTCCTTACTAGCACCAAACTAAGAACAGGCTGTCTCCACCCCTTTAGCTTCTTCTTCTAGCTTTGCCTAAACTGCACAGAAGAGCAGGCAGGGGCAGCAGTATCTTTTACTGAGGTTTTTTTTTTTTTTTTTTTTTTTTATCCTTGTGTGTGCCAACACAGAAGTGCTTTGTGGTAGGCCATCTGGACTGGAGGATTTCCTCACAATTTGAAGTATGACATTTGACACAAAGCACTGGGATTTGCTCTGAATCTCCGAAGATCGTAAGGAAAAGTTGGCAAACCTGATTGTTGGACTTTGTAAAATAAGTGCTAGCATGGAATCCAGCTTGCCTGAATCTTCATCACTCGGGACCTTCTGCAATGGTAATTCATATAATTTTTTTTTTTTTTTTTTTGATCCATTTCATTAACTGGTTTATTTGGGAGGGGGGGAAAAAAAGCACATATGAATCTGGTTTCTGGCTGAATGCATACACGTAGACAGAATTAAAAACCTTCTAACTAGTTCAATGGGCAAACATAAATATTTGTCTGAACTTTAACTGTGCACTGCTATGAAATATAATGCACATGAAGAACCAGAAAAGATATGTTTGTTTTTAGAAGGGGGTTGTGGGCTGCGATCCAGCTTTACTTGTAGAAGATTAAAATACATGCACTGGCAGGAAATACTTTTGCATCACCTCTTCTGGGTTATCTGCAATAGCTGCAGAAGGGCTCAGTCTCCAAAAAAATGTGTTTTCTTTAAAATAAGGATTTGATTTTGTTCCAAATGCTTAGTGTTTCTTTCTGGAGTGCTCATTTTTGTTAAGTAGTGTATATCATTATGTGACTTCATGCTGTTTTAGAATATATTTTTTAACATCCTCGTTTATCAGTGCTTCTTCGGTACTCTCAATGTGTTTTTTTTTATTTTTATAAAACACACATGGACACAAATAGGCACATGCACGTTTACATAAACACATGTATGTACAGACAAAATAAACACCAGTTTTACCTGCTTTAATCTTGCAATCTCGATTTGGAATATAAACAGCCATAATACACACTTTTTATTTTTATTTTTAAAGTCCACAGCTAGCTTAATAAATATTTGTGTTACTGTGTGTGAAGACCCCCTAAGATTGCCCACATGTTCTGTGTTTGAATACTTAGTTGTTCTCTGATGTACTCTTATGTTAAATAAATGCTATTTGCTTTATATATAGTATGTGAAATGTGTGCTATTTAACAAGTCTTCAGGTCACTGTAGTGGGAAGTCTAGTTTTTCTAAATTCACTACGCACTTTTTTAGCATATTCATCGCCATTTCCCACTCACCCCTTGCTAGCTTTTTCCCTCGATGCCCTTGGAGGAAGAGGAAGACATGGGGCCACATCAACAAGTTTTGACAGGCACAACGAAATAGACAACTTGTACAGTGACTTTTTTTTTAAGCAGACAATGTGCTCGTCAAGTTGTTGGGTACACATCTAATTTCACTTTGGTCATTTAGTACAAAACAGTGGATTTTGCAGCTGGCCACATTGGGTAAAATCTGGTAAACTAACTGTAACTGCTGCCAATGCTAGCTAAAGAGATATTGTGCTTTAAGAAAAACACCTACATTTGATGCCAGATTATGTGAAAGGTATGTAGTTGAGCATCTAACTCAATACTGTTTTGTCATACAACCATTTTCCACTGTGTATCTTTTGGCCTGTCCTCCCAGACCAACTCCCCCAATACTGTTCTGTATTATGAAATTAAGAAAAGACTATCTGGAATGTATGGGGCTTTCCTTATTGAATGTGCTTTCAAAATATACAGTGAATCACTGTGTAAACAGACCAGTTAAATTGTGTTACATTTTCTACTTTCAAGTTTTGCAGGCTATTTCAGATCTTGGAGGAGACTAGTCACCGACCTTAAATCCTGGTGAACTAACTAGCTTCTTGCCCATCCTGTGAAAATTCCATTATCTTATGTCTTAAGGCTTCTTATCCTGCTGCTCCTCCTGCTTCCGGGAAGCATCCAAACCACAAATTATATAAAATATCCTCACAGCTCTTCCACCATTACAGATTCTGAATGCAGAATTAGTGCTATCACTTGCCCAGTAATTTGAATTAACATTTACAGTTCAAAGCATGCATGATTTGTAAACCTATCTTTGGTGTGCAGTACTTCCTTTACATTTTGTAGTGCGGTTGGTGGTAAATACCCCGGCTGAGGTGGCATTCAATCTCGCTATTTCACAGTTCTCTGAATAGAAGATATGCCTTGTTACTTCCTAAGGAAGGACGTGGGTAGCTGTCATATAATATATATATATATATATATATATATATATATATATATATATATATATATATATATATATATATATATTTGGAGCTGATTGTTTTATGTATTCTTACTCACTGTAACCAAAAGGATTAAACAGCCATTCATTTTAGCACAACATGTCATTTCGACAGTGCATTGGGTGTTCCTACAGCAGTAAATGGTCTCCTGTCTAGTAATAATTGCCTATCACTGCATGGACTCTTCAAGTGAACTGTACCCAATTTATATGGTTGCCATTTAGAATCTTTCCTCCAACTTCATCATACAACAATATAATAATTTAACAGTAGTCCTTGGTGTTCAAGAAGGGACCCTTTCTATAATTTTACTCTCCATTCCAAGAAATGGCTGTAAGATCACAGAAGCAAGTAACTGCACAAGCTGTGGTTTTTTAGCTTCTTGGTGTCCTTTCTATGCAGTCCTTTCACATATAGTGTGTCACCCAGCAGTTGTCTGAATAATAATGATCATACACAAATAGCAGATTTGGGGAAATTAACAAAGGATTCTGCGAAATCTGCAACTGCAAATATATCTATAAGAATAAAAATAAGTGTACAGTGCTCAATAAAATCACAGCTCTGAATAAATGTAATTAATTTTCCATACATAAGTGTCTGTATTCAACAAAGTAATAAACAAATCCGCAACATAATCTAAATAGCCATGCTCCTTTTGTGCTTCACTCCTTCTCGCTCTGTTATCTCGCTCTCTTCTCTCGCTCCTCCAGTGTAATAAACATGGGGAGATGGAGGGCAGGGTACTTAAATAGGACAGTCTAGTCACCAAATTGACTGACTTTGCTGTTAGTTGAAGTTTATAGTTTGTTTAGTACACAGGCTTTTTTGCGATGCAATTTATTGTGGGCATTCTGTAAAAAAATCATGTTTTTATTAGCTCAAGCTCTCCCAGGTGGTCATTCTCTGCTTCAAAATGTTTGAATTTTGGCTCATAGCATTTCCGTTTTCAGCAGGCGAGAGCGAGAGAGTGATTTGATTATATGCATTTATAATATTTATTTAGTTTATTTTGGCAACTGCCCGTGTGTCTGCTTTTTTTTTAAACTTGTATTGATTTATTTTTTATTACCAAATAATGCAGTGACGGAAGACAAACTTTTCATGGTCCTGTCGTGGTGCTTTGCCCTGCCAGTCTGATAAAACGTGAATTCACATTCAAATGCATGGGAGTACTTCCTATTGGTTCATAATGCCAGACCAAAATAAAGAAAAAACATGCTTTCACACAGCTAGGGAGAGTGGACATTACTTAATAGCTGCAAACCCTACAAAAGTTAATATTTCATCTAGCATTAAGTATTTTTTTTTATTTTAAGCAATGGAAAAATGTAAATATACATTTGAAAGTACTTTAATAAGCATTAATGTTAGGAGGATGTATTTTGGGCACCAGACCTTCCATTTTAAAGTACGAAAAAAAACCCTCTTAAATTTATTTTTGGACTTTGTACAGGGAAGAAGATGTCTATTGTTTCCCTTTGAAAAAGATCCATTTCTAACTCACCCTTATCTCCAGAATCTAGCACGGATTGCCAGATAACCCGGTTTTGTAAACTACCCAAATAACTTTGAACCCCCATCTCTCTCCTTATAAACTATCTTCATTTTATGATCTCTTTGTTACTCCTGTAATGTGCTTTGGGAGGATGTCGTTGGATTGGTATAATTGAATTATCTCAACAATTCCTAAATCTTCGAATTGCTAATTTACAGAAAACAAAATCTGTTCCTGCCCTTTACCGAGAAGTAATTAGGTGGCCTGTTAGACGTTGCATTAGGAAGAAAGTACTAAGGTCAACCGATCATTTTAACCACCTGCCATGTGTCTTTGCTGGAGCTCTGAACTAAATGGCTCCATTGTTTTTTGAGTTTTAAATACTCAAAACTTTGAAAGCACATTTTCCATGACCGATTTCCCTTTAAGGACATTGCCAAGCTATTCGGGAGATCGCAAGCCACACATAGCATCGAGTGCTTTTTAAGTGATCTGTGAAATATTTGATCCACCGCACTTGACTTTTATAGCGCACATGTATTCGAAGAATGTGCTCTTCTTTGCGGTGTCATCCTGAATATTTCTCACACAGACGCACTGTCCACGTTTACTGGATTCAAAGAATCTTTGGTATCTTTGTGTTTTAGTTTCAATTCACAGATGATGATAACAATAAACAAAGAAAAAAAACAGCCCCTGCTAGGGACTCTATGAATGTTATATCCGGAATGCGTTGCTGATAATTGTCGTCTATGCAATTCGGAAGATGCCCGACTGAGGCTTCCTCCACCCCAAAATCATGGGAAATGTAGTTCTCATTGATCCTGCTTTATTTTAAAGGCCTCAGCCGTGCATGCATGCGCACAGTTCAGTCATGTCTGTATCAGGGAAAGTTTTCAGCTTTCAATTATTCCTATTAAAGAATCAAGACTTTTTTAAATGGATTCTGCAAACCGTATTGTCTTTTACCAGCAGTTTTTAAATTAGTTGTAGCTCGTGGTCTACAGTCTATTAGTGCTAATGTGTTATTCTAACTTACCTTTCCAATAAATCGGAGGTGTCCCATGTGCCAAATGTGACCCATCTCATGCAATTGTATGCCCCGACTGACTTAACCAGTAGTATTCTCATTAGTTTAAAATTGATTTAAACAGTTTTTACACTACCTTTGGATTACTACTGAATAACCAAACCTTTTTCTGCACTTTCACTGTGGATACAAAATATTTAATGCAGCCCAGTATATGTGTACTACTCTGATCACATAGCCCATTTAAGAAAATACTTGGATACTTCGATTTTTTTTCTTCTTCTTAATTTATCCCATCTTAGTTGGACGGTCAATTTATTGTCCTGACTGATGGTTCGCCAACTTTTGCTGTAGTAATACACATTTTATTTTTGTTAAAGGTGAACCTGTTTAATGAAAAAGTTATGAATTCGACAAACTAGTAGGCCCTAAACTCCTAGGTTTCAGGATTTTTGTAAAACTGTAGAACAGGGGTGTCCAAGACAAAACAATTACACATATATTTATGTGTGCAGTGTGAGTGTATCACAGAGTCAACAGCAATTAACATGCAGTATATGAGTGAATCACAGACTCTACAGCAATACAACACATACATACACAGCCACACAAAATATACACACTTACCCACAAAGATTTCTGTCATACTGTGACACATACATACACAGCGTCAGACTAACACACACATTTAAGGATATTATTTATCTCAATAATATTATTGTTTACTCTTTAAATATGTATTTACAATAAATTAAACTGGACTTTGAATTGTTGTTCTGAATTTCAAATTTTTTTTTTTTTCATTTCTCAGTCCTTTCAGGATATTATTGTTTTATTTCTGATTAATTATATTAACCCCTTAGTGACAAGACATTTTCACCTTGACTTTCCCTTGGTGACAATGGCTGTTTTGACATTTCTAGGGTGTTTGTGTTTAGCTGTAATTTTTTGCTTTCTCACATACAGTACCCACACAAATTATATGTTGTTTTTATCGTCATAAGAAGGGCTTTCATTAGATACCATTATGTTCATCATATCTTATAATTTACTACAAAAAAATCATAAAATATGATGAAAAATGTAAAAAAACCACTTTTTCTAACTTTGACCTAAAATATAATTTACACAAATAAAATCATTAAAAAAGACCCCGTCTAAATAGTTTCTAAATGTTCTCCCGAGTTCAAAAATAGGCATGTTTCCATATTTTTCGGTATTTTTTTGCGAGTTATGGGGCAAAAACCAAAAATAGTGTTTTTTGGTTTTTTCCTATATTGATCTTTTGACCCGAACCCAAAATTTAACCCTAACACTAAATTTAACCCCAACTCTAATCCTTATTATATCCCTTAATATTTTTTAACTTTAATTTTAACCCTATCCCTTATGCTAAAAAATATTTAATTTTAACCCTATAGGCTAATATAGCTAAATAACCTATTTTTATTTAATTAAATATGTATTTTAATTATTTTCCATTGCAATGCTACTAAACTACCACTAGGGGTAGTCAAGTAGCATTTTCAGAGCGACGGAAGTGAAGTTACTTTCACTTCCGAAGCTCAGACCGGCAGAGGACTTAGCCATATTGACGGAGCAGCATGCTCCGTCAATATGGCTCCCCACGATCGCTCCGTGGGGCGATCGTGGGGGGTCCCAAAATAGAAATATCGGTGCTGGCTATTGCCTCGATGTCGAGGCAATAGACCAGCACTGTTAAAGCGGTTTTCGCGATCGTTGATCGCAAAAACTGCTTCATTCACTGCAGGACGTGCCAGGCACGTCCTTTGTCATTAAGGGAGATTCTCCCAGGACGTGCCTGGCACGTCCTTTGTCGGCAAGGGGTTAAATAACACTTGTCTACTTTTTATTGTGTGTTTATTGACTGTAAAACAGAGTGACGCTTTACACACAGTCACACTTACACGTACACACACAGTCATGTACACACACACAGTCACGCGGTCATACGCACAGTCACACTTACGTGCGTGCGCGCGCACACACACACACACACGCACACAGTCACACTTAGTTCCCCGAAGCTGTTTCAACCTACACATGCGGTGGGAGGTACGGTAACCACTGCAGCTCTTGCGCGTCCCACACCTCGATGTCCCTCGGGCCGCATGTTGGACGCCCCTGCTCTAGAAGATTGAAACTCGTTGGTAACTGCGGTTCTGTGGCTTGATCCAGCTCCTCTCTCTTACAAACCTCTCTGCCCTTGCAATGAATTCATTTTTTAATCCTAAAGAATGTTATAAGAAAGGTTAACAAAACAATTTCTACTTTTTTTCTTTTCCTTTTCATTTTTTAAACACTGAGCTAGTGAATACCCTGTAGGAAAATCAAATAAAAGACTTGAAACAATGGATCGTACAAGGGAATACATCTGTTAAAGTCTTACTGACTTTGGAGACCTTTTTATATGCCAAGTACAGAAACCACTACTGGGCCTTTAAAAAAAAAAAAAAAAAAAAGTGGACTTCCCCACCCCCCACCAATATTGTTCTTGTAAGTTGAAACCATTTTCTGAACGATTACACTACTAAGAAATTTCTCTGATATTTTTTCAATTATAAATATATGTATTTAGCATCTAAACTGGGTCTGGGCCAATATTTGTAGACTTGAAAAGCCAAATTCAATAGCCAGCCTAGTTATTTTATTCTTTTTTTTTAGGAACCACATAAATGGTAATTTCATAGTTTATATGTAAAGCAACCTAATGTGCTAGGGGTCAGCAGTATGGATTTTAAGAGCCATGGCTTCCTGAGATTTGTCAAGCCCTTATAGAAATATTTGTATCTATTTTGAAGGGCTCCTAATGCTTTTTGGTGCTGTTTTACATAAAAATCTACGCAAGTACCATTTCTCCTAAAACTTTCTTGGTTAGCCTCTGGATTGGTTTGGTTCCTAAAATCCAATATTTGTGAAACTTGTTTTTGTTTACTATAATGTAACATTGGCTGTAGTTTTGGTCATCTCTGGCACCGTATTCTATTAACCTCTGCTTAATAGCACCAAGGTAGATTGCCGGTTAGCTCTTCACTTGCTGTGCTGATTAAATGGAGGAGGGGCTTCTTTATTTGGAGTCTGTCTATGCTCCAGCTTGCTTACAATTCAGAATGATAGCTCACTTTTATGAATGGTATGGGTCCAAGGCATTTTCAAAGCACAAAATCATAATACAATATATAAATTGCTCGTACTCTTGGCTAACAAACATTGCCCTGTGTGGCTTTGTTCACTGTTTAGGTATATTTGCAGAAAATGTGACACCAAGATGGGATGGGAGATAAAACCCCTACCACAGAACACTTCAAAGCTATTTCAGATTCGGCGTTCATTTAATGTATATATTTTTTTTTTTTCATGTTTCAATTGCTTAGAGAATTTTTTTGTAATTTAGCTTTTTGTTAAACTTTGATAAAAAAATAGAGAGGGGTTGTAATCACAAAAGGGTTGGGAACCCCTAATCTAAACAAACACTAATCATGCAACTGCACAAATAATTTACACAAACATGGAGCAAAATGAAGATCTTGCACTTCGATGAAATTGCACATTTGCAGAGGTTCAGGACGGCCCACTTTCACTTCCTCTGTTTCAGGCTTCTAAGGGATTTCTTTCCCAAGAATTTCCTGTTTAGTGATGTCATCAGACAATGTGTTCCATTAGAGATCCTAGTGTATACAAAAGCATTCTAAGTTAGTACCCTGTCAATTCATAATCTCAGTCTTCAAAGCATTACATTCCCTTCATATTAATGCCAGCTTGGCTGAGCATGATGGGCAGTGCAGCTCTCCATAAATGCCAGCTTGGCTGAGCATGATAGGCGGCAGTGCAGTCACCCCATAAATGCCAGCTTGGCTGAGCTTGATGTGCAGTGCACAATCGTGGGAGGGGGCGGCCGGGGGTGGGGAAAGATCTTTAGCAGCCGATTCACCTGGGGGAAATTTGGGTTAGGTTGGGGAAAGCACATTGGGCTGCCTTCCAGTCAGGTCAGTATACCTGTTACCATGGAGACGCGCGTCTCCAACTCATGCAGGGAAGTTGGCGGTGCCGGGTAATTAGACGGCTGCGGTGTGTCGTAGCTGGGAAAATTGTGAACTGTGTTTGCACAAGAGTGGTGTGGCCGCACTGTTGCAATTCCAGCTACTGCCACTTGGGGGAGGACTTTAACCCCTTAACGACAGGTGACGTGCCAGGCACGTCACGGCAAATCGAGGACTTGCCGACAGGTGACGTGCCTGGCACGTCATGCACTAAATGGAGTTGGTCGCTTTCTTTACTCTAACGGTGTTGCTACAATGCCTCTAGGTAGAGGCATTGTGCAACACCCCCCAAATGTGCAGGGGCGCGCTACGATCACTCCACGGAGTGATCGTAGCAGCCATTTAAAAATGGCTGCGCCCGCTGCACACATGTGCTTAGAAAGCGAACGATCGTTCGCTTTCTAAGCATCTCCGGTGTTGTTAAAGTGCCTCGCCAGCGAGGCACTTAACAACACCATGCTGCTCCCCAGAGCCGATGGTGGTCGCTCTCCTGAGCGACCCCATCGGCTCAGTAGAAGGGAACGCTGCCTGTACAGGCAGCGCTTCCCTTCTAATGGCAAGAGCATCGGAAGTGAAAGTATTTCACTTCCGATGCTCTAGGGGGAGCCAATCGATGCCGGCACAGCAGATCTATGTGATCTGTGTGCAGGCATGTATGGTAAGTGCTCTGATGAGCACTTACCATACTGTCAAAGGCAATATTACTAAATATTGCCTTTGACAAGTATTGATCTGCCTCCCTCACCTTACTAGTTATAGTAAGGGAGAGAGACAGATCAGATAAAGTAAAAAAATAAAATAAAATAATAAAAAAAATATTTAATAAAATTTTAAACACCAAGGGCTTTTATAAAAGCCATTTAACCCCTTCCCTGCCATTGATCGCTGTGTACGCAGTGATCATACACAGCAGCACATTTTTTGCTGTCTGTGCATTTTTTAGGGGTTATTTTTTTTTACTGTAATTCATTACAGTATAAAAAAAGGCTCTTTTAAGAGAGATTAACCCCTTTCTTGCCGTAGATCACTGCCTAATCAGCGATCTGACGCAAATGCAGCAATCTTGCTGCAGAAGCATTTTTAATTTTTTTAAAACTTTTTTATTACACCCGTCACGTGTTAATTATACCCGCTAGGGGACTACGTTTAACGTAAAAAAAATTTTTTAGCTGTCTGAGCGCATGTATAGCGATCAGTAACAGCTGATAAGTGACAATGGCGGGTTGGCGTTTGCTCAGATGAGCATCACCATTCGTCTGGTTAGATCAATATGTGTAAATATTTGATCTGACCCGTGTAGATCTGCCTCCCTCTCACTTGAGTTTTAGTGAGGGAGACAGAGCTGTATAATGTAAGTTTTTAATTATAATATATTTAATAGAATTGAGACCCAAAGGCTTTTATAAAAGCCGTTTCCAGTATTTAACCCCTTCCCTGCAATTGATCGCTGTGTACGCAGTGATCTTACACAGCAGCACATTTTTTGCTGTCTGTGCATTTTTTTAGGGGTTATTTTTTTTTACTTTGATTTATTACAGTATATCAAAGGCTCTTTTAAGAGCTATTAACCCCTTCTTTGCCGTATATCACTTCCTAAGCAGCACATATGGTCACTGCCTAAGCAGTGCATATGGTCACTGCCTAAGCAGCGCATATGGAGCAATCTAGTCGCCGAAGGATTTTTTTTGCTATCAGCATTTTTTTTGTCAGACTCACTAGGGGTTAATTATACCCACTAGGGGATTACGTGTATTCCTTTTGAAGCTGTCTGAACGCGTGTATAGCGATCAGTAACAGCCGATCAGTGGCAAAGGTGGTTTGGTGATTTCTCAGATGAGCATCACCATTCGTCTGGTTCGTAAATATTGTTCTGACCCATATGGATCTGCCTCCCTCTCCTCACTTGAGTTTTAGTGAGGGAAAGAGACAGATCTGTATAACATAATTTTTAAATTGTAATAAATTAAATAAAATGTTAATAAATTGTGAGTCCCAAGGGCTTTTATAAAAGCCATACCTTTTGTATAGTGTAGTGTATTAACTCCTTCCCTGCCACTGATCACTGCACAGCAGAATTTTTTTTCTTGTCTGTGCATTTTTAGGGGTTAATTTTTTTGTACAGTACTACAAAGGCTCTTATAAGAGCTATTAACCCCTTCCTTGCTCTACATGTTCAAATTCCAAGTTTGAAAATCAAAAAGCGCACCTCTCAAATGTAGCCTTTCAACCCCTAACAAAGCTGACAAAGCTATGCATGGGTGGTATCCCTGTGCTCGGGAGATGTTGCTGAACATATATTGTGGTATTGTTTGTCAGTGAAACATACCGAAATATGTGAATTTGTGTCTAAAGTGCAATGTATGTGGGAAAAAATACACA